>JANAVB010003200.1:1692444-1857444 GCA_029216955.1 Iris pallida
CGGATACTACATGTTCTGTGTGTTTCACTTACATTGTGTATCACTATGCTTCATGGTTCATTGAATCACTTGTGACGTATACTCTCATGATCACAGAGTCTTCCATGAATCACCCATTTATGGGCATTCCTAGAATCCCTATTTATGGGACTATCATGTATCACCCTTCGGGGGCCATTACATGAATCATAACATAACCTGGCTGGATCCTTGTGTATTGATTGGGGGTACGGGGAAGTAGAAGTGGATATGTGAATAATATCCAAGTAGAGTAGCATCAGAATTATTCCGTAGTGTAGCATCAGAATCATCCTATGCCATTCACATGTCTATATTGTACTCTGACTCACTAGCCACTGTTAGTTCTTTATTTATAGTAGATATTTCTATTACAGCTATCTCCTTTACATTCTGTACTTTCTTTCAGTTTCCTGTATCTTACTCTACTACATGGTTATATTTTCTAACCTGTTATGATCTGTTGAGATGTATTGTACACTCTCCGTCCTGATTGTGCACCGTTGATATGTTTATAGGGGACGAGGATGAGGCTGGTGTTGACACTTTTTATGGGACAGCTCTAGATGACACATGTGATCCGAATTTCCAGTCGGATCCACTAGCTATAGAGACTGAGGCTCTCCAGTCTAGGTTTTTATTATTGCTGTCATTTGAGATCTGGATTGTATATGTTCTTTCATATTCTGTAGTTGAGACTTTGTATTTATGGATGTTTGCTGAGTTGTTATCTTAGATACTTAGACTCTTCTGATCATCTGTATTTTTTTTTTGAGTTCTATCTCATATCGTACTTCTTCTTCCTTAGTTGTGATTGAGTTTACATTCTGCTATGTCACCCTCATTCGGGGAGTATAAATTGCTTAGCATTATACTGTTAGATGCACGAGACCTAGGACAGCGTTCTACCGCCGATACTGCGACGTAGGCTGGACGTACCCAAGTCTTGTGCCCTTACTCTAGGGTGCGGGTCGTGACACCGTTTAATATTCTCGAGCGAGTATGTGATATGTCCTATCATCTCGCTCTTCGACTGTCGTTACGTGAGATACATGACGTATTCCATGTATCCCAATTACGACGGTATATCCCGGATCCGAGCATATCCTTGATCATTCGGAATTGGTTGTTGGTACCAATCTTTCGTATGAGGAAAGGCCCGTATCCATATTGGACCGAAGGGAGAATGTACTCAAGAACAAGACTATTAGTTTAGTCCGTGTTGCTTGGGGTCATCACTCTTTGGGCGAGTCAACTTGGAAACGTAAGGATGATATCCGATCACGATACCCACACCTGTTTGACTCATAGGTATAATGTCTTCCTTATGCCTTATGATTTTAATTCCTTGCTTGCATGAATGATTGCTTGATTGACTGCTAGTCGTATATTGCATGTGGTTAGTGTAACTTATCCCGAAACCTCTAGCCTCTTGATTAAATACTGAGAACGTAATTCTTCTAAGGTGGGTAGAGTTGTCACTCCCATTTTTCGTTATACGTACCTTTCGTATATGTGTACGAAATTCTGACATTTGTCAGGTGACCTGTATTTAGACTTGTCTTGCTTAATCTTGGCTTAGTTTAGTTTTGGTTTGTTCTTGGCTAATCTTGGTTTGATTTACCTTGGTTCTACATGACATGTTGGCTTGGCTTGGCTTGGTTTGGTTTAGGGTTGGGTTGAGATGAGTTGGCTTGGTATATAAACCAACTTCTCCTCTCTCTCCTCCATTATTATCATTTACTTCTTCTTCTTCATTTACTCCTCCCACCAAACCCTAGACAAGTGCAACTTGCTCCATGGAGAACATGATGGACCTCCATTTTTTGTTCTATCTTCTTCTCTACATAATTCTAAGCATCTTTAGAACTTAATTTTTTTTGTTTTGATAATTATAGTTTTATTGATCTAAGTTTTAAGCTTTTTCTTGTTTTTCTAGGTTTTGATCTCTAAAAACTTGGTATTTCCAAAAAACTAATGGTCATGGCAAGTTTTGGAACTTTCATGGTCGAACTTGTTGTTTGGGGATGACGAATCCCATGCACCGGAACCCCCATGCACCGGAACCCCCATGCGCCCGGGAGGCCATGCGCTGTGAAGTCCCGGCAACGCATCCTTTGACTCCGAGTATGTCATACGTGTAGTTTCCCTACGCGCATGTACTGAAGACGCATTGTGAGTTTCTCATGCATGGATGTGCAGGAATTCCCATGCACGGATGTGCAGAAATTTCTCATGCGCGGATGTGTAAGAATTTCCATGTGCCAGAATTGCCTAGAATTCCTATGCACCGGAACTGCCCAGAGTTGACCATGTGCCGAATTTCCTCTATTTTACTATTTTTTCCTGTTTAAGTTATTTTGTAGCTAGAATCTTGTAAAACTCTAAACATAAAGTTGTAGATCTTTGTTTTGGCTTCAAGAATCTTATTATATCATTGCATCTTGTTAGTAACTAAGTTTGTGATAACTCTAGTTAGCTAACAATAGCAAGCCGTATGACTTGATTGGTTGTTCTTGAATGAATTGTCTCATGATTAACATGAGAATTATATTCCACCTCTTGTTCCTCCTACTACAAGATTATGTTAACTCAGTCTTTCATGTTATTTAACTATACTCTGTTATCAGTTCTTCTTTTAATTATATGCTGGCTTTAGTTCCTACGTGGAGCCTCCCTTGTGGCACTTGCTCTTTCTGGGGTCTGACCCAGCTGGTTTTGTATGGCCAGATTTCGGAGTAGCACCCGAGGATCTACCCGCCTTTCAGCCAGATGGTGAACACCAGGCGTAACCCTGACAACAAGTGGATTTCTTATTTTACTCTCCCACTCAATTGTAAATTATTCTTTTGAGACGTTTAGCCGTCGAACAAGTGTTAGCTCGTATTGAAACTTAAATTCTGACTGCCTAAGGGATGTAACATGATTGACAAATCCTAGGGTTGATCATGTATGACTCAACTCTTGTTAGTCTTTGCATTTTGTATGACTAGCTTCATGATCATTTGAATATGTAACGTTTGGGATGCCTTACATTGTATGTCTGATGATCTAACATCTTGTAACAACTATTTGCTTGCTTGAGATTGAGACACTAGGCTTGTTCTTGACCATAAGAGTCTGATGGATTGTATTTTAACCCTCGTGCATCTAGACAGCCATGACCGTATTGTGAGGTGTGTTACACTTCAATGTACGTAGCTGGCTGTGTCTGTCTCCCGCTCTCAAATGTTCTGGTTCTGGGGCGTGACATTGTTAAAGGTGCACAGTACAAGAAATGTAAAAAAATATTTAAGTGGAAAAGGAATGTTGGTACGGGCACATTGACACTTGCCATGGTAAGGATACACTGCAAGCTAGGTAGTCATAAATAAGCATCAGTCCACAAGGACCTTCTGTAGGTAATTTTATTTATTTTGATGCTCGTAACAAAATCGAGCTAACCAAATTTTTTATTTGTGATAAACAACCTTTCACATGCAGAGAGAGTGATTGGTATTATAAGTATGCAAGTGGTACTCTTAACCCATATTTTAATAAAGTTTCTAGATCGACTACTAGATCAGAGGCTATCAAAATCTTTCAAAAGGAAAGGACGGCTTTGAAGCAAAGCTTCGTAAATATTAGTAAGTTTGCTCTAACTTCTGATATATGGACTACAAAATAAAACTATGTTTTTATTTTTATCACGACACATTGTAAAGCCCCTAAATTTCTACTGATTTTTATTTTATTTTATTTGGTACTGATTTAAAATTTGGTATTGTCCGTCGCGTGGACGTATTTTACGTCGCGCACGAAATTTTATTTTTCGAAATTGCTCGACGAGTGCGAATATGTGCGAGCGTACATATTTTTAGGAAAAACATTTTTCTTATTTTTTTTAGTTTCAAAATATATATAATAAGTATTTTAGTTATCGTCCCAAAATTTCAATTTGTTTATAAAACCTTTATTTACATAGTTATAATAATAAATAATTTCTTTTCTATAAAATGGTATATTAGAAAAGTAGATTTATGTAAATATCATTTGGACATTAGTAAATATTTATTTAGTTTAATTGTAAATAATAATATATTTTCGAAATTATTTTATTAGTATTTTTGGAAAATATATTTCGGAATTATTGTGGTGATTTAAATCTTGATTTAAATTCTTGGATTTATATAAATGGTTAAATATTTGAAATTGATTTATCTCATTGATTTTATACTAGAAATTTAATTAGATTTAAATTTAGATTTTGTATTTGGATTGGATCTGATTTATTTTTAATTTATTTAAAAGGGGATTTAAACTATTCCTAATTCTATCCAATTGGGAATTCCCACATCCTATAAATAGGCAGGTACTCCTCCAATTTTCCATCCACAGATGTGCACCGTGTCTGTGTCATCTTTCTTTTTCCATTGTTTTGTACATTTACAAATTCTTCTTTTCGTTCTGACAAATCCGGACACGTTCTCCAAAAATTCGGTATCGTACGCAGGGCACGACGTCAATCCCCGGCCGGCCGTACTCGACGCTGCGGCCACAGATCTGCAACTTCCTGCTCCTCCTGCACCCGCCATCTCGATCAACCAACCACCCTCCTCCCTGACTTGGCCAACGACCAGAATTCCATCAAACCCCCACCTTCACCCCGTTCCCGTCGCCGTCATACTTCAGGCACCCCGTCACCACCATCTCCGTCGACCAGTCACCAACACCACCGTCCAAATTCTCCGACAAAGAAGAGAAGGGAAACGAACCCTAACCTGAGCGCCGCCCTCCCGTAGCCGTCGGCCGACTTGAAGACGCCGCCATGAGCGGTTGCACCAACTCCGGCCGCGGTGCCCTCACGGCCAGCGCCCCGTGCAGACGCGCCTATGTCCGCCGCCTCCAGATCGGTGGTTCCGTCGCACCCCGTCGCGAACGGCCGCCCGCGCCACCAGTCTCCGTCGAGATTCCTCCCAGACTTCCTCGCCGCCGAGGCTCAAATCCAACGCCACTCCACCCCGCGGCGGACTCTCCGTCGACCAAGCCAACGCCCTCCGACGTCCGCTGCGACGTCTGCCCCTGTCCCGCGGCTGTGGTTCTCGAGCGGTCTCCTTCCCCGGCGAGAACCCCTCATCGCCGCGCCGGGCGTCACCGGTGTCGACCAGAGCCGGGAAGATCCAGCGCCTCCAGCCGTTGAGCCCAGTCAGCGACTTTCGACCGAAGTTTCGGTCAGCCGTCGTACTTTCTCGCCGCCGCCTTCACTGATCGACGCCGTCCGCCGTCGATCCTCCGCGCATCTTCACCAGATCTGGAGCCTGCGTCCTCCCGACCCGACAAGCCTCCGCCGCGCCCTGCCCGCCGGCCACCCAGCCGGAGCACACAGAACATGACTTGCTCGATCACCGTACCACACCAGGCGACCTACCAGGCAAGATACCTTGCCACAATTTACTGTTTATAAAGTAGTTGCATTTTATTCATTACATATCACTGTTTATTTATTTCTAGTTCATGATTACTGCCTGCTCAGTGATATTAGTTGTACCTTGTTATTTATCCTTTGATTGCATATGGACTTAGAGTTAAGAGACCACCGTTGTAGTGTATTGCATATACCTTGACACCGTTGTACCACGAGGATTTGTGAGATGAGTAGCATGTAGAGGTTCTTGCGTGTGGGCTGATCCCCCATGCGCATGCGTTAGGTCTAACTGTTAATAGAGGCGTGTTAGGGAACTTAGCAGATAGTAGAGGTACATGGTCGTGGATGCGACTTAACAGGTACATTGGGTGGGAAGAACATTACCTGACGTATGGGCTTCTATGCACTTCCCTTATTACCTGTGCGCTCCGCCGGAGACGCAGGCTCCAGGTGCCCTCTGACGTTTTCCAGAGCGTTATGGACATAGCCCCTTGCACGTGATGCCCTCTGACGATCTTCGGACGTTACGGACGTAGGCCCCTGGTGCCCTATATGGGGACTATGCCGATCCCATTTACAGCCAGGGCTCATGCGTCGAAGGATTGTTTTTCAAACTGCATGTTCACTTTAGTTCGGTTAGTTTACCTTATTTCTGTCTTGTCACTTTCTTTGATTGTGGCATATTTTATATTCAGTATTTATATGGCATGTTATTGTATCTTGTTATGTCCCTCTGAGGACCTGGTTATCTCGCCTGGTGTGTGTTCTTGTGTTTCGCAGGTGTTCTAGCCGTGGCCATGATCGTCACTATCTCTTCGAGGATGATCGCACTTTGCTCGTCTTCGCTTCGTCCGCCAAACTCATTGTATTTTTCATGTATTTTTCTTACTTGTTGGTAGTGGATTTGTCTCTGCCCAACGATTGTATACATGACAAATTCTAAGTTACTTTTATACCGTTATTTATCTTTGTGGATGAGATTTAGTACCTTGGTTACTGCATTTTACAGCTTATGTATATATACGAGGGTCCATATACTTCGTATGTATACAGCTGGCATGATACATTCTAGTCCTACGTATTTTGGGACTGGGGCGTTACTTGTTTTTGTGGTGGCCCATGCAGGTCCAGTTTGCCATTTCGGTTACATAAATGTACCGAACAGGCCTGCAATATAGGATTAGAGTCTAGAATCTCATCCACTTACTTGACATCTTTCCTTGACTTCAAATTCTGAACTCTCGTTCGACCTCCTTGATTTGCATCTTGCTTGACTCCTTCTACCGTAAATTCTTAGTTCGTGTTTAGTAAGATGACTACACTAGTATATGCTCATAGGTCAAACACATGGCTAGAAGGTTACATTGACAATTAATATGCAATTGAATTTTATTTGAGTTATAAAGGAATTTATTTTTCTAGATAGTATGATTTTAAGGATTAGTTAATTTCAAGTTGGGTAGTAGCATATTACCGCCTTCAATGGATAGTTGGAATTTTATTTTGCCATTACAAGGTGGTATACACAAGAGGACATAAAACAATTTTATGAATTATGATTTTTGGAAATAGCGAAATAGTTTATTTGGGATATGAAACCGAATTGAGTAACATCTTTAAATTGTGACACATGATTTACGATTAAGTTCAAGTTTGGATTGAATATGTTAAAGTTTATCTTAAATTTATTAAAGTGTTTTAAATTATAAGTTATGATTTTGTAACGACTAGAGAATATGAAGGGTTTATGATTTACGGTTTATTAGAGAGCTTGAGGTTTTAAATTGATTCTACGATTTACGAATTATAAGTATTTAATTTTGAGCTTGAAGAGATGATGGTAAAAATTTTGTTTGAAATATTTTTGGAAGATATGGAATCGAATTTGAAGGAAAAATATTTAAATTTGCTCATATGATCTATGATTTATAAAGTTATTTAGATTCAAGTTTAAAAGCCTTGATTATGGATATTTAAATTTTGGTAAAAAAGAAGAAGGGAGAATTACATTTTGTGGCTAGATATTCACATTTGAAGGATATATGATTAAATTCGGGAGTTATTTGAATGTTCCATTCTGTAATATGAAATTTTGTTGATAAACTCATTAAATGATGAGTTTAAGGTTTGGAAAAAAAAATGATGATGATGAATTTATTTATTCGATTTGCGAATTACGAGGATCGTTCGAGATTGATTAGAGATTTAAATTGTGATTAAAGTTGACAGTCTAAGATAATTGAAATATTGGCGAAGTATCTTGAAAATTTTATTGAGAAATTTCGAGGAACTTGAAATTTTAGATTAGATCAAATATTGGTGAAGGACCAAAAAACAAGCAAGGTCCCCTAGTGAGATAGAAGTATTCCACATTAGATTGTCATGCCACCTATGACTATAATATTGCATATACACAAGCGTAGTTAGTAATCGACCAAACCGATGAACATGTCTTTGACTTACTTGACCTTCCCTCAAATCTAGATCATTATTTGTGACCATCTACTTGTTTGAAACTTAGAAATGATTAGAGTCGTTCCCTTGATCATACCCTTATCTATGAGACTATTTTCCCTCTAGAAACTGTGCTCTAACTTATTTTACCTTGATCTACGAGATTTTCTAATTATCTTTATTTCGTGCTTTAACTGGATCCATCTTATTTTTGCGTAAATGTCACCTTATGAACTCTCACTTTCTATTTTGACCATTTGGTGTTTCCTATCGTGACTTTGATATTTGGAGCACAACACTAGACTTTTCCTTCCAATAAATTTCCCATGCGAGACCTAGACGAGCTCACCTTCATGTAGGTATATCATGTACCACTAAAACACGTCCCCTTGTACTCTATTTTTATGGTACGACTTTCGGGTCATAGAGACTAACTATAACCTATACCATGGTACTGATATACTTTTGACTATACATATGGACTCAATCTCGACTCAAATCTTCGGCCGATTACGATCTACTAAATCCGTTAAATGCTTACCCTTGTGTTTTATCTTGACTGCTTAACCCTTGTCATTTTATTTTCTTGTATTGATTTACTTAGACACATAACACCGTTCACACTCCAATATTAGCAACACTTACTTTTCTTCCTTCCAATTAAAATGCTTCCTCATACTTCGCTATGATTTCTCCATTGTTTACGCCACCTTGTTCATTGTATGATTCCCTTATGCGAAATGACATTTGATCATGACAATCTTGGGTTAGTAGAGGTTAGATTGGAGAAACCCTACAACATGGATAAATAATATAGTGGTTAAGATAATTACGAGATTATGAGCTATAGGTGGGACATAAATGGAAATGTGCAATAAATCCGAATCAATGAAGTAAGGAATGATATATTATGTTTTGATGAAACATTCGAGGATAAATAGACTTCGCGACTTTCAAATTCGTTTTGAGGTAACTACATATCGAGCAAAATTTTTTCTAAAGTATTGATGGTTTAAGAACCAAATTTACCTATAAAATTTAGGGATACAAATTTTTGGATAAAGGCGATGTTGACGTTATGAGGATATTAGCTTTCAAGGATGACCAATTGTTGAAGAAAGAAACATTTACATATTTGATTAAGTTCTAAGATGATCATGAATACGAATTTAAGATAAGTTTCAATTCTACCATCAAAGAGATAAGATTGTTGAATTCAAATTTTCGAGAGAGTGACTAATAAGTATTTTAGAAAAATTTGCAATTATGATGATAGAAGATTGAGTTATGAAGGTATACCATTAGTTTTCGAAATTTATCGAACATTGAAGATGGACTTTTATTTTGGTACCTATGGATGCATGATACATTGACTAATAAATACGAATTTGTAGTAAAGAGATTTTCAATTTCTACTTGGGCCAAATTGGTTGAAGATTTTTAACTTTTAATTTTAGAGGAATTTTAACTTGGGAAGATATATACGTGAGCTAGTATAATAGAAGATTATGGTATTCAAATTGAGACTATTTGAAATTTTATGACGAGATAGAGGAAAATTAGAGTACATTTAGAATCATATTGGTTTTGTTTAAGGGGACGTGGAACAAAAATTTCTTTGGAAAGAACGATTTATGATAAGAGAGATTTCACGAATATTGACGATATCAAAGGATTAAGAAGATTGTTACCTACCTATGAGGTTGTCTTAAGGTTGATTGAGCTTAGTCATTGATTGAATGCCATATACATGATCGTAATCTAAAACCATCGAAATTTTTGTCGATCAAATGACATATTGCCATTGAAATGTCGTTTCCTTCTCGTCAAACAATCGATTGCATTTTGATCAATATGAATCAAATTCTTATCGATTAAACTGCTTCCATCTCCTTGAGCCTACCTACCCTAACTTTTTCTAAATTTCGAGGACAAAATTCTTTTAAGTTGGGTAGGATGTAAAGCCCCTAAATTTCTACTGATTTTTATTTTATTTTATTTGGTACTGATTTAAAATTTGGTATTGTACGTCGCGTGGTCGTATTTTACGTCGCACACAAAATTTTATTTTTTGAAATTGCTCGATGAGTGCGAATATGTGCGAGCGTACATATTTTTAGGAAAAATATTTTTCTTATTTTTTTAGTTTTAAAATATATATAATAAGTATTTTAGTTATCGTCCCAAAATTCCAATTTGTTTATAAAACCTTTATTTACATAGTTATAATAATAAATAATTTCTTTTCTATAAAATGGTATATTAGAAAAGTAGATTTATGTAAATATCATTTGGACATTAGTAAATATTTATTTAGTTTAATTGTAAATAATAATATATTTTCGAAATTATTTTTGGAAATATATTTCAGAATTATTGTGGCGATTTAAATCTTGATTTAAATTCTTGGATTTATTTAAATGGTTAAATATTTGAAATTGATTTATCTCATTGATTTTATACTAGAAATTTAATTAGATTTAAATTTGGATTTTGTATTTGGATTGGATCTGATTTATTTTTAATTTATTTAAAAGGGGATTTAAACTATTTTTAATTCTATCCAATTGAGAATTAGCACATCCTATAAATAGGCAGGTACTCCTCCAATTTTCCATCCACAGACGTGCACAGTGTCTGTGTCATCTTTCTTTTTCCATTGTTTTGTACATTTACAAATTCTCCTTTTCATTCCGACAAATCCGGACACGTTCCCCAAAAATTTGGTATCGTGCGCAGGGCACGACGTCAATCCCCGGCCGACCGTGCTCGACGCCGCGGCCACAGATCCGTAACTTCCTGCTCCTCCTGCACCCGCCATCTCGATCAACCAACCACCCTCCTCCCTGACTTGGCCAATGACCAGAATTCCATCAAACCCCCGCCTTCACCCCGTTCCCGTCGTCGCCGTACTTCAGGCACCCCGTCACCACCATCTCCGTCGACCAGTCACCAACACCACCGTCCAAATTCCCCGACAAAGAAGAGAAGGGAAACGAACCCTAACCTGAGCGCCGCCCTCCCGTAGCCGTCGGCCGACTTGAAGACGCCGCCATGAGCGGTTGCACCAACTCCGGCCGCGGTGCCCTCACGGCCACCGCCCCGCGCAGACGCGCCTGTGTCCGTCGCCTCCAGATCGGTGGTTCCGCCGCGCCCCGCCGCGAACGGCCGCCCGCGCCACCAGTCTCCGTCGAGATTCCTTCCAGACTTCCCCGCCGCTGAGGCTCAGATCCAACGCCACTCCGCCCCGTGGCGGACTCTCCACCGACCAAGCCAACGCCCTCCGGCGTCCGCTGCGACGTCTGTCCCTGTCCCGCGGCTGTGGTTCTCGAGCGGTCTCCTTCCCCGACGAGAACCCCTCATCGCCACGCCGGGCGTCACCGGTGTCGACCAGAGCCGGAAAGATCCAGCGCCTCCAGCCGCCGAGCCCGGTCAGCGGCTTTCGACCAAAGTTTCGGTCAGCCGCCGCACTTTCTCGCCGCCGCCTTCACTGATCAACGCCGTCCGCCGTCGATCCTCCGCACATCTTCACCAGATCTGGAGCCTGCGTCCTCCCGACCCGACAAGCCTCTGCCGTGCCCTGCCCGTCGGCCACCCGGCCGGAGCACGCAGAACATGACTTGCTCGATCACCGCACCACACCAGGCGACCTTCCAGGCAAGATACCTTGCCACAATTTACTGTTTATAAAGTAGTTGCATTTTATTCATTACATATCACTGTTCATTTATTTCTAGTTCATGATTACTGCCTGCTCAGTAATTTTAGTTGTACCTTGTTATTTACCCTTTGATTGCATATGGACTTAGAGTTAAGAGACCACCGTTGTAGTATATTGCATATACCTTGACACCGTTGTACCACGGGGATGTGTGAGATGAGTAGCATGTAGAGGTTCTTGCGTGTGGGCTGATCCCCCATGCGCATGCGTTAGGGCTAACTGCTAATAGAGGCGTATTAGGAAACTTAGCAGATAGTAGAGGTACATGGTCGTGGATGCAACTTAACAGGTACATTGGGTGGGGAGAACATTACCTGACGTATGGGCTTCTATGCACTTCCCTTATTACCTGTGCGCTCCGCCGGAGACGCAGGCTCCAGGAGCCTTCTGACGTTTTCCAGAGCGTTATGGACGTAGCCCCTTGCACGTGATGCCCTCTGACGATCTTCGGACGTTACGGACGTAGGCCCCTGGTGCCCTATATGGGGACTATGCCGATCCCATTTATAGCCAGGGCTCATGCGTCGAAGGATTGTTTCTCAAACTGCTTGTTCACTTTAGTTCGGTTAGTTTACCTTATTTGTGTCTTGTCACTTTCTTTGATTGTGGCATGTTTTATATTCAGTATTTATATGGCATGTTATTGTATCTTGTTACGTCCCTCTGAGGACCTGGTTATCTCGCCAGGTGTGTGTGTTCTTGTGTTTCGCAGGTGTTCTAGCCGTGGCCATGATCGTCACTATCTCTTCGAGGATGATCGTACTTTGCTCGTCTTCGCTTCGCCCGCCAAACTCATTGTATTTTTTATGTATTTTTCTTACTTGTTGGTAGTGGATTTGTCTCCGCCCAACGATTGTATACATGACAAATTCTAAGTTGCTTCTATACCGTTATTTATCTTTGTGGATGAGATTTAGTACCTTGGTTATTGCATTTTACAGCTTATGTATATATACGAGGGTCCATATACTTCGTATGTATACAGCTGGCATGATTACGTTCTAGTCCTACGTATTTTGGGACTGGGGCGTTACACACATTATATAGATCCAAAGTGGATGTTGCAAAAACGTATTATTTGTCTACGGCCTTTAAAATTTTCACAAACTGGTTCTGTAATCGGTGGCGCCATCATGCAATTTTTACATGAATATGATATTCACGATAAATTTTTTTTCCATTTCTCTTGATAATGCTAGTAATAACACTTGTATTAGTATTTTAAGTTCAAATTTTTTTACCTATAGTAGAAGGACGACTGTTTCATGTTAGATGTGCTTGTCATATTATTAATTTAGTTGTACAAGAATGTCTTCAATCTTTTTATGTAAATTTAGAAACTCTTAGATTACGTCTACAAAGTTTAAACACTTCTGCAATTAGACAACAAGCTTTCAAAATTTTATGTGCACAATATGGTATAACTTTTTAGAAGATTTGTTAATAATGCACCGCATAGATGGAATTCTGCATATTTAATGTTGAAATCTTGCATTAGATTTAAAGATGTTATTACTCATTATTGTAATGTTGTCCCTCATTTATTTTTATTGGAATTTTTTTTAATTTCGGTAAAGAAAGTTTATAATTATCGGCCTCTAGGTCATGGTGTACACTGGGCCGGGCGGCCCGATCCCCGGCTCGGGCCCGGCCGGGTCAAACTCGGTCTGGGCCGGCCCGAGCCCGGTCAACGACCTGGACCGGCCCGATCCGTCCACATTCCGGTCCGGGTTGGGTTGTGCCCCCGAACCCGATAGCCCGAGCCGTCCAGGCCCGGTTGACCCAGTTCGGCCAATTTTTTTTTTTTTTGTTTATAAGCGTTGGGAGGCCAAATGACCAAAATACCCCCATTTTATTTGCTATTTTCAAATCGTTGGAAGGGTATTTTTGTCATTTTGCTGAAAACGACCAAAATACCCTTATAACAACTCTTTTTTGGGGGATAAAATAGGTCATTTTGCACCCCAAAAAAATTTATAAATATACCAAATTTTAACAATAATTATACACAATCATTTCTTTCCTCTCTTACAAAATATTGACGCTAAGAAATTCTCTGTAGATTGAACAACAAGTTTCTGGACTTTGAAGTGCAACTTTCTGGAGGCCAAAGTGCAGTGTTCTTGATCTTTCAAATTCTGCAAAAATTCTTGGAGTTGAACCTCTCTTCCCTGAAGTTTACCTTCCAAGTAATTTTAATTTTAGAAAAAAATTCTTCAAATTTTTTATTTTTTGGGCAATTTTTGACTTTTTTTTTGTCTCCCTCTCTCTCTCTCTCTTTTCGGTAGATAACATTTTTTGCAAAATTTGATTTCAAAACTATGGATACTACTGGTTCTAACCACCCTTACGGAGGTAATTCAGAAAAAAAATTCTGCTTACTACGCTGATTTATTTGAAAATAATCATATTCCAGAACCTGTGTCACAGACACAAATGTCACCTCCTGCAGTAAGGAGCATGGCTACAAATGTTGTAGCCAGGAAAAAATCAGTTTTATGGCAATATTACGAAGAAAAAAATGTCACTGATAGTAAGGGCGCATCGATTTTAGATCCCAAAAATCAAAAACCAATTGTTAAAGGTGCACAGTATAAGAAATATAAGAAAATATTTAAGTGGAAAAGGAACGATGCTACGGGCACATTGAAAAGACACTATAACACTTGCCATGGTAAGGACACACTGCAAGCCAGGCAGTCACAGATAAGCATCGGTCCACAAGGACCTTTTGTAGGTAATTTTATTTATTCTGATGCTTGTAACAAAATCGAGCTGACCAAATTTTTTATTTGTGATGAACAACCTTTCACATGCAGAGAGAGTGATTGGTATTATAAGTATGCAAGTGGTACTCTTAACCCATATTTTAATAAAGTTTCTAGATCGACTACTAGATCAGAGGCTATCAAAATCTTTCAAAAGGAAAGGACAGCTTTGAAGCAAAGCTTCGTAAATGTTAGTAAGTTTGCTCTAACTTCTGATATATAGACTACAAAATAAAACTATATTTTTATTTGTATCACGGCACATTATATAGATCCAAAGTGGATGTTGCAAAAAAGTATTATTTGTCTACGGCCTTTGAAATTTTCACATACCGGTTCTGTAATCGGTGGCGCCACCATGCAATTTTTACATGAATATGAAATTCATAATATATTTTTCCATTTCTCTTGATAATGCTAGTAATATCACTTCTTGTATTTGTATTTTAAGTTCAAAAATTTTACCTAGACGACTGTTTCATGTTAGATGTGCTTGCCATATTATTAATTTAGTTGTACAATAATATTTTCAATTTTTTCATGTAAATTTAGAAACTCTTAGATTATGTCTACAAAGTTTAAACACTTCTGCAAGTAGGCAACAAGCTTTCAAAACTTTATGTGCACAATATGGTATAACTTTTAGAAGATTTGTTAAGGATGCACCGCATAGATGGAATTCTATATATTTAATGTTGAAATCTTGCATTAGATTTAAAGATGTTATTACTCATTATTGTAATGTTAATCCAAGTTTTGATTATCAAGTTGCTGAAAATGATTGGTTAATTGCTATTTCTATTTATGAATTTTTAGAATTATTTTACAATACTACATGTACTTTAGATGGCGTTTATTATCCAACTTCTTCACTAGCGTTAACAGAATTTATTGACATGTCTCATTTATTTTTTAAACATAGAAATGTTACCGGTTTTGATTATGTTGTTTCGAAAATGGAATTTGAAAATATTGGGATGAAATGCCTTTTTATGTTGTTTGGCTTCGGTTTTTGATCCGAATGTCAAATTAGATGGCGTTTTCATATTGCTAGATGATTTTCATGAAAATATGAATGTAGATGTAAGTAACTTAAAAGTAGAGATTAAAGATGTCGTAGATTCTTTAATTACTTCGTATGAAGAATGAGTTGTATCGGCCCGACCCGGTACGACCTTTCAAGTTGGTAGTAGTAGCTCTGGTCTTATATCTAAATTATCACATTCTGCCAGTATACTGCAAAGGAAGAAACAAAAATAATCTTCCCTACCAACTCAGGAATTGTCGTTATATTTAAATTCTTAGAAAGAATATGATCAAACTCCAACTTATTTTCTATTTTAGAATGGTGAAAAAGACATGAAAAAATGTACCTTCTATAGCACTCGATATACTAATGATCCCTGTGTCCACAGTTTCATCGGAATCTTGTTTTAGTGCAGATTCAAGGATACTGAGTAAGAAGAGGAGCAGGATGCTGTCGGATATCTTGAAAGCATGTGTCTGCGTTCAAGACTGGGTTCATAGGGAAGAACGACTCAAAAACTCAAGATATGAAAATGCCGACATCATTGAACTAGACTTTCAGTGTCTTACCTTGGAGGACACCAATAAAGTATGAGCTAAGCAATAGAGACAGACGAAGGACGACGGTCAACAAAAAAAATTTGTACATTTTTTTACAATTTATTTAGAAATAAAATATCAGTTTTTAGCTCTTACATTTTATTACAAATTTAATGGAAGAAAATACTTCAACATATGTACATTAATTTATGTTGAGATTAAAAAAAATTAGTTTCTAATTTTCTAGTAGAATGTAAAAGATTTTTTTTACCAAAAATCGGGCTGGCCCGGTCCAGCACTGAACCGGCCTGGCCCAGGCCTGGTTCAGCCTGACCCGACCAAATGGGGCCACGGGTCCAGGCTGGGTCCAACATTCTCTTCTCCAGTTTAGCCCGGCTCGCTGCTCCGACTGGTCTGAGCCCGGCCCAGACCGGGCCCGGGCAAACCCAGTTTGACCTAGGCCCAGGCCGGTCCAGCCCGGCCCAGTGCACACCTTGACCTTTGGGGAAGTCGTGTACGAAACACTGTCCTAAGAGATTATTTAGGGTCTATGTGCATATTTGTTCCCGAATCCTCGTAGAGGTAAAACTTCTGTGCTACCGACTTTCCGTTGCTGCACACAACTCCGGGAGAAACGACCCGAACTTAGCTTTGCCAGTAGAATGCAGCAACAATGCTATTAATATAATCAGAAGGAGAGCTGGATAAGAATTTGTATAGTTATTAACGATAGTTCTCACCATGATAGGTTGGAGGAAAAAGTATATATAATGAAGAAATGAGGTGACTAGCCAAAAAGTTTGTGGCACAAGAATAGGTCTAGCAAAGGAATAGGTAAAGCACAGGAATAGGTTTAGTACAAAAATAGGTCTAGTGGTGGTAAATTTGAAATGGTCTTATTCTTTGATTTGGACTCTATTTTTTACACAATAAAATGGACAACATTTTTATCATAATTCAAGCTACATCCCACCGAATTACCATAATACATAAAATCCTCCACAGAAACCTCCAATGACTAATGTAACGCCCCAGAACCAGAATACTGGAGAGCGGGGGCGAACATAGCCAGCTACGTATATTGAAGTGCAACCCACCTCGCTATACGGTCACGGCTGTCTAGATACATGAGGGTTTATCTACAAGCCATCAGTCACTTAAGGTCATGAACAAGCATATTGTCTCAATCTCAAGCAAGTAATAAAAATTACAAGATATCATAGCACCAAATATACAATAGTAAGGCGTCCCATACATTACATATTTTGATGATCATGAAGCTAGTCGTACAAAATGTCAAGACTAGCAAGAGTGTCAGTCATACATGATCAACCCTAGGATTTGTCAATCATGTTACAGCCCATAGACAGACAGTAAATAAAGGTGCAATCAAGCTAACACGTGCTCGTCGGCTAAGTGCCTCAAAAGAATATTTTTATAATAGAGTGAGAGAACAAAAGAAACCCACTTGTTGCCAGGGTTACGCCTGGTGGTCACTATCTGGCTGGAAGGTAGGCAGATCCTCTGGAGCTACTCCAAAATCTGGCCATACAAAACCAGCTGGGTCAGATCCCAGAAAGAGCAAGTGCCACAAAGAAGGCTTCACTTAGGAACTAAAACCAGCATATAATAAGAGAATATTAAAGATAACTATATAAAGAAAACTGATAATAACAGAGCTAACCACAGTGAAATTGAATATGAGGAAACCATTCAAGTAGCTAGGTCGCAACCCTTAAACCAAACAAGGTCCGAGATTGCAACCTTTCACCTGAATAGAAACCTGTCTCAAATACTTGTTGGTAAATTAATAAGACAATAAATAAAGAGAGGACACAGAACTGATCTGGGAGCCAGGTTACAACCCTTAAACCAAGAGTGCGCCATGATGGGCCATTATCATGCCATGCCTTGTTGTCACGACCCGTACCCTAGAGTAAGGGCACGAGACGTGGGTACGTCCAGCCTACGCCGCAGTGTCGGCGGTAGAACGCTGTCCTAGGTCACAACATCTAACATTTGAAGGTAAAAACAGTTATACTCTCCGAGTGGGGGTGACATAACAGAAATATAACTCAACCACAGCTAAGGTAGAACAGGTAAGATGGAATGATAATGAAAGATAAAAGATGATAATATCCAGGAAAGAAACATCACAGAGATACAACCAGAATTCTAAGTATCTATAATAAATACATGTCTCAGAATATCTCAAAATCTAATACAGTAATCCAAGTAAAGTAAAGACAGTCCTAGTCTAAGGGAGTGTCATCTACTGCTAGTGGATCCTGCTGCTGGTCCAAGTCCAGGCACTCGTCTAGTGTAGCACCGTAGTAGGTAGGGCAGAACGCCTCAGCCTCGTCCTCTGTAATATTTCAACAGGTCCAGTCAGGACAGGAGTGAGCATAGTACATCTCAACAAATCATAGCAGGTCAGGATGTATAATCATGCTAGAGAGTAAGATACAAGAAACTGAAGAATAATATGATAAACAGGAAAGACTGTAAATAAATAGCTACAGTATATAGAGAAATGATAGTGTCTAGTGATTCAGAGCACAAGATGGTTATGTAAACGGCACGATGTTATACACGAGTAATCTACAGAGGTTGTACACGAGTAATCTACTAGATTGAATACATAACCACTTCTACTCCCCCGCCCCAATCAATACACAAGGATCTGGCTAAGTTATGTTATTGTACACAAAGTATAGTCGCACACGAGATCATGTGAATACATGAATATACACTATTTCACATGATTTGAACACGAATGTCACGAATACAAGGAGTACACGATGTTCAGGATAAAGTACACGAACACAAAATACCCGATGTATCCGCTAAGGGTATAACATCGCCCAACAAGATCCATATAGTACTAATCCGTGTTTCCAACGTGTCAGCATCATGTAAAGTAATCTAAAGCAGGAAATATACTCCTAATGCAGGATATGAAATTATCAGAGAATGTACTCGCCTGTAACCGGTGAATCTGAGAGAATATAGACTGTTCGAGGAGTGGTGTCTGTCTCCTATAGAACGGTACAAGTCACTATGAGTCTACAATGATAATACGATACAAATTAATGCATTCCACATGAAACTAGGTCAATCTAGACCAAAGTCAACTCTTGGTCAATTCTGGTCAACCCTAGAAGTCAAACTAGGTCAACCAAGCCAAACCTAAGTCAAACTAGTCTAATCTAGGTCTAGCAAGTTATTCTAGGTTCTAACTAGTCTACTCTAGGTCCCAACTAGGCATACCATGCCTAACCATGCCTTAGTCACATAACCAATTGGCATGACTATGTCTAATAGTCTATTAGGAAACATCTATCCTATAGTCACTATTCACTCCCACCCATATATCTTAACATATCAAATGATATCCCATAATTATATATACAATCATATCACAATGTATCATGTATATATATACATTATCACACATTCCTATATATAATTAATATGTATAGTACAACACTAATATATATTATATAGGAACTTATATATATATAACACAAAGCATATATCTATAGGGAAGGAAATGAGGGAACACATGAATGTATAAGTGTGAGTGAAAGAGAAATTAAGAAACAGTGGCAGTGTCCCAATCCTGGGAAAACCAGTGAGGAAACAACCAACTTAAACTAAAACTCAGATATCAAATTAAAGCCCCAACATAGTTAACAGTTAACACATCAAGCCTAAAACCCATTAAGAGAAAACAGGTTTTATAGAAACTGAAAAAAGAAAACAGTGCTAACCATGAACTCAGGTTTTCAAATCAAAACAATACTTTCAAATCTCAGAATTACACTCTCAGGTTTACAAAGAACTGGAACACAAACCCAATCTCAGGCTAATGGAAAAAACACAACATTGCATGGAATGGAAAACAGTGAAGGAAATGGGAAATCAACAACCTCAGTTAACAGTGTAATGAAGAGCTAACTCAGGTTTCAATTGACAGGACACATCCCATCTCAGGTTTACATAGTTAAAACATTTCAATATAGGAAGATTGGAAACAGGAACACATTAGTGTATTTGAACCCTTCTCAGGTTTCTAAACAAAAGAAATCTCAGATATTCAATTTCAATATTTCAGTGAACAAGGAATCCGTTTAAACAACAACCCATATCAGTTTAAAAGAAGAAAACCTTGAAATCAATTATAAAGTGAACTCAGGTTTTCAAAACTGGGAACATAATCCCATCTCAGGTTAATACATTACAGTGTATCACACAGTCAAAAGGGAAAACTGGAAATTGATTCTCAGGTTTATACCTAAGCAGGAATCAAATCAGTTTAAGGATGAAAGAGGAAACTCATAAATAGGAACTGGTATCTCAGGTTTATAAGAAGCAATGAACATTCAATGAATCAGTGAGGGACTCAGGTTATTGAAATTCCTACTAGCTTCTAGTTTACAATGAATACAGTTATATGCCAAATCCAAAAGAAGGAATCAAAGTGACAGTGCACATTTCAGGTTAATGAAGAAAAGAATCATTCAAAACTCCAGTTTAATAAGCCAATAAAAGAAACCCAAACTCATATTCAAAACCTCAAACTCACTACCAAAAGCCTATATTTGAGTGAACTATGAAACTAGGCATGAACATTGATATGTGGGGCTATTTAGACAGTAAAGAAAACACAAGAATCTGGGATTCAACAGTTTGGGAAATTTGAAATATCAGTATCAGTTGCGTATCAGTGAAAACCCAAAAACACATGCTCGAAATCAATATTCTAAACAAAAACCTAAACTAACATGGAAACTGAATCTAACACATAATATACATAATATTTAGGATCTATTTAACAATTTAAAACACAATTTAGAACTATTTAAATCCATTAAAACACAGAATACCACACTGCACACTGAACAGTACAGTGTACCACATGTGCAGGCACGAATTCGTGTCCGACACGACACGAGAGTTCCCGAAACTCTAGGGATCTCGTGTCAGTCGTGGACACGACTCACATGTCAAGTTTCGAGGGTTGAAACCCTCTGTGCACAGAGAAAACGTGCACGAGTAGCAGGGCATCAACCTGCCAGCGCGCGTGGGTGCACGACCGCGTGTCCACGCGCTCGTGTCGGCTCAACCCGACACGAAAACGTGCTCAGTGTCCAAGAAATGCATAAGCGAGACTAAAATGGATTTTCATATTCAAATACAATTCATAAAATCGATCGAAATGCCCTTTGAGGCATTTCGTCGAACACCATCCTAACCACACTGGTACGTGTCCGATACGGACACGAAATAGGTCCAAATTCTAGGGTTAGCCTATCCTACTGTTAGGTTAGGGTTAGGACATCCTAGAAATGAATTTTAACAGAATTTAAATGCAATAGAAGGGATTATACCTATAGGTGAACAATGGATTAAAATTCCCAAATGGAAAGAGTTTCACAAGCCACCAAACTCCCTCAAATTGTGTTCTTCCTGCAAATACTCATCAACAACAGCAAGAACACTAATATTAGGTCCTATTGCAATTTGTTTGAAGGAATTTGGAGTACAAATGGATTTTCTAAGAATTTACAAAGATGGGGACTCACCTCTTCCAAATGGCAATGTTTCCTAAAGAGGCAACCCTAATTTCAAGGGGATATAAATAGGGGGAAACACACTATGGCTGGTCAAATTTTTAGGGTTAGGGTTTGATTCAAAGAGTGTGGGCCTATGGGCCATTAAGCCTATTAGTCATAACATGACTTGTGATTTCACAAGCCATTACTTAATCAATCTAGCTCCTAATTTCTCCAAATTAATTCCAATGAGCTAAACCTCACTAACTTAAGTCAACCTAGGTTTTCATATCCTAATCACTTAGTCATGACCTAGGTTTGCCACTAGGTTAGTCTCCAAGGTCAACATAAGTCAAAGTCACTAAAACACTAAAATCAATTATTCTAAAATCACTTAAAAATCACATTAATTATAAATAATAATAATAATCCTAATTAAATTCTAAAATTTTGAAAATGACCAAAATACCCTCATGCTAAAAAAGTGGTAGTGACACTTGTCATGTCAAGTCATGTAAATTTTTTTGTCACACCATGTCATGTACAATTGCTATTTCAATTATGTCAATCAATTCGTGATTTATCAAGTTCAGGACAAAAGGCGTAAGGATATAAAAGGATAAAGGCGTACGCCATAGGGACTCAAGGTCTCTACGCACGTACTACCGGTTACGCTAGTGAAACTCTACGCTAGGCCAAGGGGCCTCAAGCGTAAAATTGGCTTTACGCTGGCAAGGGCAAGGTGAAATAGCTCTACGCGAGCCAGGGTACATGCCGGTGGGGCTTTACGCTAGTGAAGGCATTACGCTAGCAAGAGCCAGATGAGGTAGCTCTACGCGAGTGAAACTCTACGCGTGAGAGATCTACGCGAGTAAACACTCGGGCAAAACTTTACGCTCGCGAGAGTCTGCTCGAGCCAGAATCTATGCGAGTACGATTTCACGCGAGCAGGAGGGTCCCGAGCGTAAAATTTTGAATAAACTCAGCGTACGGAGTACGCTGGCACGCAAATGCGTGGGCGTAAAAGGCTGAGTAATATGCTGACACGTAAAACGTGGGCATAAAAGCTAAGACACTATACTAACACGTTAAAACGTGTGCGTAAAACTCCATCTTCTCTCCATGGCCAAGAAAACAGGCGTAAAAGCTCACGAATCCAAGCAAGCCCCATCTCGTTCAAGTCTCAAT
This sequence comes from Iris pallida, assembly GCA_029216955.1. Taxonomy (NCBI): domain Eukaryota; kingdom Viridiplantae; phylum Streptophyta; class Magnoliopsida; order Asparagales; family Iridaceae; genus Iris; species Iris pallida. The sequence goes on from JANAVB010003200.1 coordinate 1,715,122, forward strand.
AAAATCCGACTATTCCAGAGCAAAACATGCGTAAAATCAAAATTCCTATTACATGGAACTCTCCAATTCGAAAACAACCAAGTTTCAGAAGATCAAAACCATGAAGATCAAAAATACTAAAACTTAGATGTTCATGAAATGAGCCATGGAATTCGAAAATGCTAAATACTAAAGTGACTTAGAATCTCGATGAAGACAATGGAACAACAAATTTTGGGTTCCTCCATGAAGCAAGTTGCACTTGCCTACGGTGGGATTCGGTGAGGAAGAAGAAGAGGAAGAGCATTAATGAGAAAATTGAATAAAGAGAGAGAAAGGTGGTTGGGGGTTAATAAATGATGGAGGGTGGTAGGTAGGGGTTTGCATTCCAACCCAAATCGAACCAAATCAAGCCGAACCCAACCGAACCCAGTGCATGCCAGAACCATAAAATGCTGACTAACTCATGCCAATATAGGACTCAAGGCTGGCCAATCAGGACAAGTCTAAATACAGGTCCGAAATCACGTACACGTAAACCAAAATACATAATACGAACTATGGTCGTTACAACTCTATCCACCTTAAATGAATTCCGTCCTCAGAATTTAATTAAGAGGTTAGAGAGGCAAGGACAAGCTATACTAATCACAGGCAAGTTATAACTAAGCAACCAATCAGGCAATCATTCATTCAATCAAGGAACGGAGGGCATAAGGCATAAGGAAGACATTATACCTTACGAGTCAAACAGATCGGGATATCGCGATCGGATATCATCCTCATGCTCCCACGTTGACTCTTCCAAAGAGTGATGACCCCAAACAACACGGACTAACTTAATAGTCTTGTTCTTGAGTATCTTCTCTCTCCGGTCCAATATAGACACGGGCCTCTCCTCATACGAAAGGTTGGTACCAACAACCAATTCTGAATGATCAAGGATGTGGCTCGGGTCCGGGATATACCGTCATAATTGGGATACATGGAAGACATCATGCACCTCACATAACGACGACGAAAAAGCGAGACGATAGGATACATCACCTACTCGCTCCAGAATATCGAACGGTCCTATATACCTAGGACTAAGCTTTCTCCGTACGCCGAAACGAATGACGCCACGGTTAGACGAAATCCTCAGGAATACATGGTCGCCGACAGAAAACTCAAGGGGTCGCCGATGAGAATCGGGCCAATAGCGCTGGCGATCTTGGGCAACTCGAAGATGATCTCTGACTCTTCTGGTCACCTCAACCGTCTGAGCAATCATTTCCGGACCGAGCATCTGTCTCTCACCAATATCATCCCATGCTAGCGGAGATCTGCACTTCCTACCATATAGGGCCTCGAACGGTGTCATCTGGATACTGGCCTGAAAACTGTTGTTATACGAAAACTCCACCAAGTACAGGTGATCCTCCCATGAACCACCGAAGTCCAGTGTACAAGATCTCAATATATCTTCCAAGGTTCGTATGGTGCGCTCAGACTGACCATCCGTACAGATATTGTCTCTATAGCTTAAGTGCAAATACTACTGCTGCCAGCTCCAAGTCATGGGTTGGATAATTCCTCTCATGATCACGAAGTTATCATGATGCATAAGCTATTACCTTCCTATGCTGCATCAAACACATCCCAAACCTCTGCTTGAAGCATCACAATACACTGAAAATCCTCCGGTCCCATCTGGAAGCGTGAGAATGGGAGCCGTCATCAAGCCTCGCTTCAACTTTTTAAAGGATTCCTGACATTCTGTTGTCCAAGCAAACTGTACATCCTTGCGGGTCAACTGCGTCATAGGTGCTGAAATCCGAGCAAAGTTCGAAATGAATCGCCGGTAGTAGCCGACCAATCTAAGGAAGCTACGAACTTCTGCAACTGTGCTGGGTACTGGCCATGTCTCAATGGCCACGATCTTCTGGGGATCCATTTCTACTCCTCCTCTGGTGATGATATGACCCAAGTACGAAATGTGATCGAGCCAGAACTCGTATTACTGAACTTGGCATACTACTAGTGCTCTCTGAGAATATGAAGTACTACACGGAGATGCTGCTCATGCTCCGCCTCACTCTTGCTGTAGACCAGGATGTCGTCTATAAATACAATCATGAACTGATCCAAATAAGGCATGAAGATACGATTCATGAGGTCCATGAATACAGCCGGCACAATGGTTGCTTCGAAATGGCATAACAAGGAACTCCCAATGCCCATATCTAGATCTGAAAGCTGTCTTCGGGATGTCCTCCTCTCTGACTCTAATATGATGGTATCCTGACCGTAAGTCAATCTTCGAGAATACGGACGCCCCTTCGAGTTGATCAAACAGGTCATCTATCCTTGGGAGGGGGTATCTATTCTTAATTGTTACTGAGTTCAAGGTACGATAGTCTGCACATAATCTGGACGTACCATCCTTCTTTTTCACAAGAAGCATCGGGGCTCCCCAAGATGATCCACTAGCACGAATGAATCCCTTGGCTCTAAGTTCTTCAATCATTTTGTACAATATCTCTAACTCTGACGGCGCCATCCTGTAGACTCTCTCTGATACTGGGGCTGTTCCTGGGATCAAGTCTATAGTGAACTCGATCTCTCGCTCTAGTGGCATCCCTGGAAGCTCTTCTGGAAAAACATCTAGAAACTCCTCGACTATCCAGGGTAACTGCACTATTGCTACCGCCATCCGCAATACCGGAGGAGAAGGTTCAACTTCGCCTCGGGAAAAGGAAAAATCTGGCTCACCGGGAATGCTAAAAACAATCCTGCCAATATGGCAGTCTATTCTAGCAGACTAGTCTCTCAACCAATCCATCCCTAAGACCATATCATAATCGGCCATCGGAAACTCTATCAACCTAGCGGAGAATTCTCTACCGCTAACTACGATCCAACACGAGGAAAATACTCTATCTACTCCCACAAGTCCATTACCAGTAAGTATGTTGAGCCTTACTGATAGTGACTCGAGCTCCAGTCCTATCCGTGTCACGAATCGTGTAGACATAAATGAATGCGATGCACCAGAATCAAATAATTCTGAAGCCAGAAATGTGTTGACGAGAATAATACCTGCCACCACCTCACCTGGTGCCAATTCTTCTTCTTCTATGGTCAAAGCCAGCACTTGACCATGTCCTCTGGGTGCGGATCCCCTCTGCTGAAACCTTTCTGTCTGCTCTGGATTAGGGCTTGGGCTTGGGCATACTGCTGCGGTCTCTGCTGCTTGAATGCCTGGGCCTGAGGCGGCAAGGGCCTCGGGGACGGGTACTACTGCTGCTGCTGGACTGATACTGGAACTGGTCCTCTAACTGAAGGACTAGAGAAGGCTGACGAAGATGAACGCCCCCTGTTCGGACAGTTCCCAACCCTGTGGTCAGGGGCACCACAAACCAAGCACAATCCCTGTGCTCTGTGACACTCTGATACCACATGTCTTGGCTTCCCGCAGTGCGAACATCCCACTACGGAAGAGTGCTTCTGCTTCTGCTGCTGAGGGTACATCGGAGTTGAATGTTGAACCGACGTTACTGAGGCCGCCCACCTCGGAGCTCCAATGGTCAAAGCCCTAGCTGCCAGGGCTGGTGCTGAAGATTGATTCATCTGACTGTGGGATCGCTTCCGACCCCCGGTCCGATCCACAATCCTCTGGGAGGTATACTCGTGCCTCCTGGCTGCTCTCAACACCGCATCAAAAGTCTGATGCTCAAACTACTCCATCGCCAATAGAATCTCTAGATGAAGTCCCTGCTGGAACCGCTGGGCTCTGTCGAACTCGGTTGCCACCAAGGTGGGAGCAAATCGACTAAGTCTGGAAAACTCGGTCTCATATCCATCGATCATCCTGTCCATCTACTTCAGATTGGTGAACCTCGTCTGTAGATCGTACCGAGCTACAGCATCAAAGTACTTGGTCTGGAATCTCTTTCGGAATACTGCCCAAATAATAGGTGTTATTAATCCAATGGCCTACGACGCCCACCAGCTGTGGGCAAAATCCAATAGCAGCAGGCGCACCACGACCACCTTCTCGTTCTCGGGCGTCTTTGCCGCTTCTAGAATCATTTCTGTGTCCTGAAGCCAAGTATCTGCGGCAATAGCATCTTCGCTACCATCGAAGAATGGAGGGTTCAAGTGCTTGAAGCTGTTGGCTGCACTATTACCCTGATGACCTCCTCTGGTCAGAGCATCTGCCACTGCCTGGTGCAATGCATCTTCTCGACGATCTTGGGAAGCTAACAATGTCCTGATGAGACCCACCAAAGTGCCATCATCCGGCTCTGCAGGCTGGACGGGCTAAACTGGTGGCTCTTGACCCCCAGTAGGCATGACTCTGGAGGCTACTCCTGAATGCTGGGCTTGATCTCCAGGTTGCTGCTGGTCCACGGGAGGTGCTCCGCCTTGCCGATCGGTAGGACCAGGAGCAATGCCGCTGAAGAAGACGACATAGGGAACAATAAGGAAGGACTGGGACAGATCAAAGATACAAGCATGTGATCAGGTCAAGAATCCAGGGATTTAGAGGATACAAGCAGAGATCAAGGGCGAATACTGATTGAGGCATCTATTTGGTAAATCCTCACATATCTTGATTTTCAAGACCTGTATGGGCCACCACTTAAACCTTGTAACGTCCCAGAACCAGAATACTGGAGAGCGGGGGCAAACATAGCCAGTTACGTATATTGAAGTACAATCCACCTCGCTATACGGTCATGACTGTCTAGATACATGAGGATTTATCTACAAGCCATCAGTCACTTAAGGTCATGAATAAGCCTATTGTCTTAATCTCAAGAAAGTAATAACAATTACAAGATATCAGAGCACCAAATATACAATAGTAAGGCATCCCATACATTACATATTTGGATGATAATGAAGCTAGTAGTAGAAAATGTCAAGACTAGCAAGAGTGTCAGTCATACATGATCAACTCTAGGATTTGTCAATCATGTTACAGCCCGTAGGCAGACAGTAAATAAAGGTACAATCGAGCTAACACGTGCTCGTCGGCTAGACGTCTCAAAAGAATATTTTTACAATAGAGTGAGAGAACAAAATAAATCTACTCGTTGCCAGGGTTACGCCTGGTGGTCACCATCTGGCTGGAAGGTAGGTAGATCCTCTTGAGCTACTCCGAAATCTGGCTATACAAAACCAGCTGGGTCAGATCCCAGAAAGAGCAAGTGCCACAAAGGAGGCTTCACTTAGGAACTAAAACCAGCAAATAATAAGAGAATATTAAAGATAACTATATAAAGAAAACCGATAATAACAGAGCCAACCACAGTGAAATTGAGTATGAGGAAACCATTTAAGTAGCTAGGTCGCAACCCTTAAACCAAACAAGGACCGGGGTTGCAACCCTTCACCTGAATAGAAACCCGTCTCAAATACTTGTTGGTAAAGTAATAAGACAATAAACGAAGAGAGGACACAGAACTGCTCCGGGAGCCAGGTTACAACCCTTAAACCAAATAAGGACCGAGGTTGTAACCCTTCGCCTGAACCAAACTTGACCCCTGATCATTATTGTTAAGGCCAGTATAATAATCTTGCTATTGAGGTAAGGTAAAACATGACGAGCATGACATGGGGTGCAATAAGACAATAAATGAAGAGAGGACACAGAACTACTCCGGGAGCCAGTTTACAACCCTTAAACCAAACAAGGACCGGGGTTGTAACCCTTCACCTGAACAAAACTCGACCCCTGATCGTTATTGTTAAGGCCAGTATAAGTAATCATGTCATGTCATAATCTTGCACAGGATCAGGACGATACGTAGCTGGGCTAGACTCCATCCAATCAATCACGGCCAAGCAAAGAGTACGGCTTGATACTTTAACTAACTAGGGTTTTCACAGGCCTAGTTACTAGCAAAATACATTAAGGGTGCGTTTGATTGCAAGGTGGAAAATGTGTGGAAAAGAAATTAATTCCATGGAATTATTTTCCTAGGAAAAAAATTCCATGGAATTTTAAAAAATTTCCATGGAAAACTTAATTTGGGTGTTTGATTGGCATTATTTTTCACGGAAAATAGTTATTTTCCATGGAAAATGATATTTTCATATGGGTTGGACAAGTTTCATTTTCCACCATTTTAGATGGAAATATGGAAAATGATAGTTTTTTGGAAAATAATTCCATGGAAAATATAAGCTATCAAACACTACAATTGGTGGAAAATTTGTGATGGAAATATTTTCCATGGAAAAATAGCCCAATCAAACACAGCCTAAGATTATTCCAACAGCCACAAGTCCTACAGACCATCCAGGTTATCCAGACGCAATTAGGGGATTGAATTCATATGGGTACATCGTCCAAGAACACATGTACCCTTAAGTAGCTTGGGGGGTGCAACACATGACAGTGTGCTGGAAATATGCCCTACTCGACGGCAGGCTACAAATCCTACGATAGGGCGCCCAGATAACGGGATTGCCTGTAGCTGGGAAATCTCTTCATGACTACTGGAGTATTCTAGTTTATTAGCCTTAGTCCAATTAAGTAGGTACCCCTGACCGTAGTACTTTGGGGTCCCTGCCCTAGACATGATGCAAGACAATACTGGTTCACTTGTACAAACACAATCGTCCACGGTGTCCAGGCCATTCATTCTTGTCATGTCAAGTTTACTTATCAAGAGTGCGCCATGACGGGCCATTATCATGTCATGCAATTTGTCATGCCTTGTCATGTCAGGTCATGTAAATTTTTTGTCACACCATGTCATGTACAATTGCTATTTCAATTATGTCAATCAATTCGTGATTTATCAAGTTCAGGACAAAAGACGTAAGGATATAAAAGGATAAAGGCGTACACCATAGGGACTCAAGGTCTCTACGCACGTACTACCGGTTACGCTAGTGAAACTCTACGCTAGGCCAAGGGGCCTCAAGCGTAAAATTGGCTTTACGTTGGCAAGGACAAGGTGAAATAGCTCTACGCGAGCCAGGGTGCATGCCGGTGGGGCTTTACGCTAGCAAGAGCCAGATGAGGTAGCTCTACGCGAGTGAAACTCTACGCGTGAGAGCTCTACGCGAGGAAACACTCGGGCAAAACTTTATGCTCGCGGGAGTCTGCTCGAGCCAGAATCTACGCGAGTACGATTTCACGCGAGCGGGAGGGTCCCGAGTGTAAAATTTTGAGTAAACTCACCGTAGAACAGAGTACGCTGGCACGCAAATGCATGGACATAAAAGGCTGAGTAATACGCTGACACGTAAAACATGGGCGTAAGCTAACACGTTAGAACGTGTGCGTAAAACTCCATCTTCTCCCCATGGCCAAGAAAACAGGCATAAAAGCTCACGAATCCAAGCAAGCCCCATCTCGGTCAAGTCTCAACGAAATCCGACTATTCTAGAGCAAAACTTGCGTAAAATCGAAATCCCTATTACATGGAACTCTCCAATTCGAAAACAACCAAGTTTCAGAAGATCAAAACCATGAAGATCAAAAATACTAAAACTTAGATCTACATGAAATGAGCCATGGAATTCGAAAATGCTAAATACTAAAGTGACTTAGAATCTCATGAGAAAGATAATGGAACAACAAATTTTGGGTTCCTCCATGAAGCAAGTTGCACTTGCCTACGGTGGGGTTCGGTGAGGAAGAAGAAGAGGAAGAGCAGTAATGAAAAAATTGAATGAAGAGAGAGAAAGGTGGTTGGGGGTTAATAAATGATGGAGGGTGGTAGGTAGGGGTTTGCATTCCAACCCAAACCGAACCAAATCAAGCCGAACCCAACCAAACCCAGTGCATGCCAGAACCATGAAATACTGACTAACTCATGCCAATGCAGGACTCAAGGCTAGCCAATCAGGACAAGTCTAAATACAGGTCCGAAATCACGTACACGTAAAACAAAATACATAATACGAACTTGTAGGTCCTAAAAATCAAGTTGTATTTATCAAATAAACAGTAGAAATTAAATTGCATACTCTTCAAATGGACTGCACAGGAGGCAGATTGTGCTACAATTCAAACGCGCAAGCTGAACTGCGCTACCACCCAAGCGCGCTATGCTGACGTGGCAATGCCATCATTACCTGACAAAAATCTGATCTTCTGACAGCTGACAGCCCGATAAACGAGGAGTCCTTTCGTTTCTTGTGCAGCACAGCGCTCGAGGACAGCTGTACAGCCAGCGCAGTATGACAGCTCAACTTCAGCGCAGTTTGACCAAGCCCGAGTCTCAGTGCAATCTGATGCTAGCGTTTTTCAAGTTGCGCAATCCATCAAGATAACTGACATTTATTATGTGGCTTACATGCCATCAATTGCTCGCCACGTGGCAACCGCCTGTGCATGTCTATGCACATTTCAATCAAACAATGCCACGCGTCTAAAACAGTTGGCCCACGATCGAATAACTGCCAGTGCAGTTTGCTGTTTGCGCAGTCTGTTGCTAGCGCAGTTCATCATACGCAATCCAGAATAACTACAAAATTAGTTATTTTTAGAACTCTATAAATAGAGTTTCAAGTCCTTCATTAAGGAGATCAGATCATTATTATCATCAGAGATCAGAAGTTCTTGTCCAAGTGCTGCTGCATTCTTCAAAGGCTATCGTATTCAAAGTTCACATCGTCCAAAGGATAAAGCGATCGTCTTCAGATCGGATTCCTATAGTTGTACTTTTTCAGAATTCAATTGTAATCTTCTTACAAAGTTTGTGAAATAAAGACTTTTTGTTTTTGCAAACAAAATGGCGACTCGGCTGGGGACGACTTTCTCCTCCGACGAGGAAGTGACAACTCAATGTGACATTGCGTCTATCGAAAAGACGCAGAAGACGCTGGTTGTGAAGGTCAACCAGACTGCCTACGAGGCGATGATCAACTCTGGGACTACTCGTCGTACTGCAACCTCCAAGAGCAAGGTCCGTTCAGTGTGGACTCCAAAGTCCTCTGTGCAGTCCTCTGCGCAATCATCTGCACAACATACTGTCTCTACTGCCAAAGAACCAGTAGCAACTGCTATCCTTGCGCAACACACTGCTTTTTCTGCCACAGTACAACCCACTTTCTATGCTACTCTGGCAAAGTACAAGACTCCTCTCCCCCTGGTGCAGTTGGCGACCTCCTTCCCTTCTGCGCAACCCACCATTTCTGTAACCAGGGTACAACTTAAACATTCTAAAGCCAGGACTCCTGCTGTGCAAACTACAGTTTCTGTGGCCAAAAGGCCATCTGTCAAAGCTTTCCAAGCGCAATCAGCCAATGCGCCTATTGCCACTTCAACCTCTGCGCAAGCTGTTCCAGCACAGTCTAATAGGGATAGCCTTTTGGCTAATCCCCCTTCTTCTCACAGCAAGAGGAAAAACTCTGCTCCTCTTCCCAAGCACCATGTTGCTCCAGCGCAATCCACTGGGGGTAGTCTGTTGACTGTTCCCCCTCCTCCTCAGAACAAAGAAAAGGGCCCGTTGGTCTTTTCTCGAACTTTCTCGTTCCACGACTTGGAAGACAACAGAGGGAAATGCTTTTTAGTCAACCCTTCTTCACAAAACAAGGGAAAAGGTCCTTTGGTCTTTTTTCAGTCTTCTTCGGTTTTTACCGTAGAAGATCCATCTGAACGTGCCTCGGCACCAATCAGTACAAGAACTCTCTCAAACAAGAGCTCTTTTCTCCCTGCCAAAGGAAAATGTACTGATCAAAGAGGTATTCTGCCTACTCCGATAGCGGAACTCCAAGATCTCCCAACTCTTCGGATATCCCGCTCAAAACAGGAAAAATTACTGGTATCTCAGACAGAAACCCCTGGGAGTAAAATTGCTGATCTACGGACTTATCTCAATAGACCAGCTTCTATGAAACGCAAGCAGCCAATGTCGAAGATTAACCTGCATCAGAGGCAAATTTCCAGGATGAAAAATCCTGACACCTATGCCAATGAAGTGAGTACTTCTCTATATACTCACGGGACAACATTTGAAGAACCGAAACCATGTTCCGAATGTGGTCAGAGAAGATATCCCTCAGACTTTTTCTCGTCCCGTCATTATTCCTGACCTCCGAGAGCACCTCAAGCAAAAATGGGACAACATCTCAACACCTCCAGTTCAACCACTTGAACACCATTATAATCACAAGGTTGTCATCAAGTGTTGTTGCCAGACAACAAAATGATCTGTCTTCGATCGTCTGAATTTTGCAACTTCTGAACCAATGTCAGAAGATGAGGACGAAATATTGTATGCTTCCGTCAACATGACTTATCGAGACACTGGGGTTAGAAAATGCTCCAAACACGGCAAGCCTCGCAGGCCCAGCCAGCGGTACTTAGATTTACTCCAAGAATCTTCTGAAGGAGTATTTCGACACACCCGATCCTGAAGTCGAGGCACAATGGGGCATGGGAATCTTCTCCAAGATCCCTCTGGCCATCTCTCTATTTCTTATTCAGGAGATGATTTCTTCTCTGATTATGATGTATACAGCAAAAGTTCTGAACAGACAGTGTCTTCTACTGTACCCAGAGAAGTGACAGCTTATGTTGTCACTGAAGACCCAGACGCTTCTAGTTCAGCAAATCAAGAACAACGAATAGTTGCACTGGAGGATAAGCTGAAGACCATGGCTGAAATGGTCGCAAGTATGTATTCTATCATCGTGGCCCAACATACAGTACCACCGACCGTACCTGCTGTAAATCCTGAGATTATAGCGTCATCGGTTCCTGTCAATGCAGGTCTGGAGGTAGTATCTCCTCAAATATCCCCTGTACAAATTCAACCCACACCCAGTCAGTCAGGAGCTGGAGGTAGCACTTACCATGCTGTTCCTCCCCCGAACACTATAATTCAGCCTGCTCCTTCTGCATCATCGGAGGATGCTAATGAAGCTGTCAAACTCTTGTGCACTCAATTCGAGGCCTTCAAAGAGAAGGACAACTTACAGAGATTGGGGATCAAACAACCCTATCCGGTTGAATGAAAAGACGTCCCATTTCCTCCAAAGTACAAGATTCCCACAATTTCGCTATTTGACGGTAGCACTTCTCCGAGTCAGTTTATTAACCACTTTGAGGTAATGACTGTTCAACTTCAGCCAAATGATGCTCTTCTTACCAGGATATTTGTCGGCTGTTTAGCTGGTGTAGCATACGATTGGTACAGGAGCTTGCCTGATGGTTGTATCACCTCTTTCTCGAGTTTAAAACAAATCTTCTTGGAGCGATTCTATGAGGGAATCAATGACATGACCATGTCGGCCCTCAATAAGATCAAACAAAGATATAATGAAACTGCTAAGAGTTTCATTGAAAGATTCTGCCGAGAAGCATTAAAGATGCCTCCTGGGACTCCGGCCGCTGTCACTATAGATACCTGCAAGGCAAATCTTTTTCCTATCATCAGCATGTGGACGGGGTCAACTCAATTTTAAGACTGGCCATCATTCATTGTCAATGCTAAAGCAGCTGAAGTTAGCGCTGACAAATTCAAGCAGTTGGGGGTACACATGTCTAACCCCGACCGGGATGAACACCCGACAGCTAGTAGCGGTAATCGCCAGAACAACCGCAAGGGTAAAGAAACTTTGAACATCAATTTGAAGAACAAAGAATCTCTGGCTGTCAACGTAGCTCCACCTACGTCTACTTCTACTCCTTCTTCCCCTCCACCAAGGGAAACTCGTCCGAAAGTAGAGTACTCCTTTGACGAGAACGACACTATGAGCATCTTCGATTACTTGATCAAAAGCAATAAGCTCCAACTTCTAGACCCGAAGAAGCCTGACGAAGTCGGTAAGACTGATCATCCCAAATATTGTGTTTATCACAGGTTCATTGGGCATCCCACTCGAGCATGTTATATGCTCAAAGGCAAGATTCAGGAGTTAGTCAATGCTGGTGTTGTCACTTTTCAACAAGATAAGAAGACTGTTACCGCGAACATGGTCTCAGTACAATTCGTTAACTTTCCTCCACAGATAGTACAGCATGGTGTCATCCCTATCCCCAAGGCCACCCTTGAGATCGAGAACCTCCCTCCTCCACGGAGTGAAGGTCTCGTCCCCTTATCCCTTGATAATGGCGAGATTACGTGGATCCATCCGGACCTTGTTGCAGACTTCGAGGCTCCTTCTAAGCAAAAAGACCGCTCCAAAGGCAGAAGAAAGATCTGCAATATGGTGTCTTTTGACCCCATAGTTGAAGAAGAAATCCTGCTAGGTACCAGGTCAGGGAAAGCCTATCTACGGGAATTTTCCGAAACTCAAGAAAACCCTGCTTCTTCTTCTGAGTCCGCTCTAGTGCAACCTGCTTCTACTGAGGACATCCTTGCTGTGTCTTCACCGATTTTAGAACCCATTCCCCCTAAGCCGACAGCAGCCGACAAAGGCAAACAACAAGTTCGCTTTGACAAGCCTTTGAAGAAGTCATCTCCTTCTGGACTTGAGAAACCATACAATTTTGATATTTTGGCTCAACTAGCTAATACACCGGCTAGGCTGTCGATCTTTGAGCTCTTGCGCCTCTCCAAAGAGACTCGAGAAACCCTGAGTAAAGCTCTCATATAGGCGAAAACCTGCTTAACTTTTCTAAAGAAGCCAGTATCAGAGCCTGTCTCTTGCCTCCACTGTCACAGTGTGTTGGAGTTAATCCCAAACATTACCTTCACACAAGATGATATGCTGATGGAAGACAATAGGCATGACCGTCCTCTATACTATACAGGATATATCGACACGATGAAGGTCGATCATATTCTGATAGATCCCGGGTCAGCACTCAGTATCATGCCGAGGACAATGCTAGATGCACTAAAGATTCCAGTACATAGTTTTTCTAGCACAATCACCACCATCTTGGGGTTCAACCAGGGAAGAAGTGAGCCTCTGGGCAAGATTCGCCTAAAACTCCAAATAGGCAATCTTCGCACAAAGGTGACCTTCTATATCATAGATAACCATGGTTGTTCTTACAATGCTCTTTTGGGGAGACCGTTCCTTTATGAACACAACATTGTTCCTTCAACTCTCCATCAATGTTTTAAGTATGTTGATGACAATGGAGAGGTACAAAAAGAGGTTGCGGATCTCTACCCTTTCAAAGGTGTTGAAGCATATTGTAACGATACTCGCATGTATAAAGATGAGTTCATGAAGGTAGTACTGGCTCTGGACACTGAAGAAGAACAAGAAGCAGTACCCAATGACACCCTCATCATACCTGTTAAAGGGCATGTTTCTCATCCTCAGTCCTCCAAACCACTGGCTGTTCACTTGCCAGTCCGGAAGCAACCAACCGATGGTGGTCAAGATAAAAGGGAGCTCACTTCTTCTGAGCCACTTTTTATCGACCTACGTCGTAACAAGAATAAAAGGTAGATCACCTCTTCTGAGCCTCTTGTTATTGATTTATCTCGTAACAAGAATAAAAGGAAGCTCATCTCCTCTGAGCTACTTGTTATTGACCTTCGTCGTAGCAAGCCTCCTCCATGTTCTTCTTCTTTCCCTCTTGTAATCAATCTGACCAAGCCTGCTAAGGCTAAAGGTCCTGTTATAAATACAGATGTACAAATCAATGAAAAAGCATCTCCTTTCAAGTATACTGATGTCATTTATCATACTAAATGCTATTTGGATATGTTAGATAGCTTTCAGTCATTTATAATGGGAGTTGTACAGTCTCTTCAAACAGAGGTCTTACTCGAACACCCAGATGATTCATACTTTGTTGTCCCTTCTCGAAAGAGAGGCGAGAGTCCAATATTTTTAGTAAAGAGCCAGAACAAAAATTCAGCTATACGGATGATAGCAAAAATAACGATATGGGACGTCTCCAACTTCATCGTTATAGTCAACAATCAAAAGACATCATCCGAAAGATGGGTTATGACTTCAAGAATGGCCTCAACTATGGTAAGGATAGACGAACTTCTATCCGTACGGCCGTTCTGAAAGAAAAATCAGAGATGTATTACAGCAGGACGAAAAGAGGTCTCGGATATGCGTCACCTCCGGTCTTATCTCCAGCAGCCTCCGAATCTGATAGTGAGGAGTGCTCTAACTCTTCTGATTCCAGATCTTAGGATTCTGACACCAGTATTGGCCAGGTTCATCGATTGATTGTATCTTCTAACATGGTCTTCGCTGAACTTCTAGAAGGTTATGACGAAGATATCGAAGAAAATCCCGAAATAGATCCTTGGGATCAACGAATGGACACCCAATGGGAACTCTGATTTGAACAACGAGAACCTCCTACCGAAGATCAATTGGTCCAAATTGACGTAGGAGAAAACGGAGCACCTCGTCCAATATTTATCAGCAAATATCTCCCCGAGGCGGATAGGCAAAAATTAATTCTTCTTATTCGAGAATACATTGATGTCTTCGCCTGGAGTTATGAAGACATGCCAGGTTTAGATCCTAAAGTTGCTACTCATAAACTGAATATTTTGTCTAATGCAAAGCCAGTCAAACAGCAACAAAGGCGATTCAAGCCAGAAATGATGGATGTAATTGATGATGAAGTCAAAAAGCTTATAGCTTATGGCTTTATTCGAGAAGAACAACATCCAGATTGGGTAGCCAACGTTGTCCCAGTCTTGAAGAAAATGGCAAAGTTCGAGTTTGTATTGACTTTCGGGATCTTAATGAAGCCTGTCCAAAGGTTGAGTTTCCTCTCCCTATCACAGATGTCATGATCGACAACACTTGTAGGTTCGAAAGGATATCCTTCATGGATGGATTCTCCGGATACAATCAGATTCGGATGAATCCTGAAGATAAAAAGCACACTTCTTTTCGTACTCCTTGCGGAGTCTACCGCTACACAGTGATGCCATTTGGTCTCAAGAATGCTGGTGCAACTTACCAACGAGTTATGAGTACCATCTTTCGAGATCATCTGCGCAAGACTGTCGAATGCTATGTCGATGATATTGTTGTCAAGAGCCGTCTAAAGGAAGATCACATCCAAGATTTAAGAACTATCTTCAATCTAATGCGCCAACATCAGCTGAAAATGAATCCCACCAAGTCATTCTTGGGTGTCTCTAGTGGTAAATTTTTTGGCTTCGTCATTACCTCTAAAGGTATATACGTGGATCCCGAGAAGATCAAAGCCATTCAAGAGATGCATCCTCCACGCAACTTAAAAGAGCTACGAGGATTCCAAGGTCGACTTGCGTACATCAGGAGATTCATTTCAAATTTGTCTGGACGCTGCAGACCATTTACCCAGTTAATGAAGAAGGGTGTATCTTTCATTTGGACTGAAGAATGTCAACGAGCATTTGACGACATAAAACAGTATCTTATGAGCCCACCAGTCTTGGTGCCACCAATCTCGGGCATACCATTCATAATGTATGTCCGTGCTATGGACCATTCATTGGGTGCTTTACTTGCCTAGAAGAACAAAGAAGGCCATGAACAAGCCATCTACTATCTTAGTCGTATTATGATTGGTGCTGAACACCGTTATAGTCCGGTTGAAAAAGAATATTTAGCTCTTATGTTTGCTGTTCAAAAGACAAGGCATTACATCATTGGACAAACTATTCATGTCATATCCCGAATTAATCCTCTTCGGGTATTAATGAAGAAACCCAGCACACTCAATTCTCGGTTAGCTACATGGGCCATTCTGTTACCCCAATATGACATGGTATATGTTCCACAAAAGTCTGTTAAGGGTCAAGCACTGGCGGACTTCTTAGCGGCTCATCCTATTCAAAAAACATCTAAACTTTACGATGAAATTCTAGACGAGACATTGGAATCAAATATGATCTCCGAAGAATTTCTTACTTGGCGTCTATTCTTTGACGGTGCATCCAGGATCGGGCTGAATGGTGCCATTGTCGCAGGAGTTGGGGTTGTTCTTGTTTCTCCAGACGGGTCAACTATCCAAAGAGCCTATTCCCTAGATGAACCCTGCTCCAACAACGTAGCAGAATACAATGCTCTACTCATTGGCCTTCAATTAGCTAAGCAACTAGACATCGAATATCTTGAAGTCTATGGCGACTCCAAGCTGGTTGTTAACCAGGTTAGAGGAACCTATGAAGTTCATCATCAAGATCTAGTTCCTTATCATGAAGCTGCGACTTACATGGCTACATCATTTAAAGCCTTTTTTATCGACTATGTCCGCCGAGCTTGCAATATTGAGGCAGATGCTTTGGCCAATCTTGCAGCAGTCTTGGCCATACCTGTCAAAAGACAACATGTGGTGGTTGTCTCTAATCGGGAATTGTTTTGCATCAAAAACAATCGCAATATTGAATTCAGTAATTTTACTGAGGCCAATGTTATCAGTGAAGATTGGAGAGCTCCCTTCATTGACTTCGTGGTCCATGATATACTTTCTGAAGATCCCAAGGAGGCTACGAGTATTTGTCGACGGTCTCTGCGATTCTACTACAATCAGACTACTAAGACTCTCTACCGGCGGACTTATGACGGTCTTCTCTTACGTTGTCGTGCTGGTGATGAAGCAAAGCAAGTGTTACGTGAAGCTCACGATGGTGTTTGCGGAGCACATCAACCAGGCCCTAAACTACAAGACCGTATCCACGCAGATTTTATTCACCAACCGTCGGAATTTCTGCATCCAACTGCTGCTTCCTGGCCTTTTGAAGCTTGGGGCATAGATATTATAGGTCCTATCAATCCTCCTTCTTCTAAAGGACATCGGTTCATACTAGCTATAACCGATTACTTCTCCAAATAGGATGAAGCTATACCTCTGGCTGAAGTTAAGACCAGTAGCGTCATCAACTTAGTCAAACACCATGTCATCTATAGATTTGGTGTACCTCAAAAGATCATTCACGACAATGGACCACAGTTCATTAGCCAGAAGTTTACCAGTTTTGTGACGATCATCGAATTGACAATGTAGCTTCGACAGCTTACAATCCTGCTGTTAATGGTTTAGCTGAAGCATTTAACAAGACTATTATCAAACTCCTTAAGAAGTTTGTATCTACTAACAAATGAAATTGGAGTGAGAAACTTGGAGAATGTCTATGGGCCTACCGCACTACGGTCTATAACCCTACAGGTTGTACATCTTTTTCTCTTGTGTATGGTTGTGAAGCAGTTCTACCTTTGGAACTTCAGATCCCATCCCTGCGGATTGCCATTGCCAACGAGCTCACTACAGAGAACAACGACCTCCTTCGACTTCAAGAATTAGAAGCGCTCGACGAGAAACGGTTATTGGCTCAACAGCATATTGAGTTATATCAAGCCCGAATCTCAAAAGCTTTTAATCGCAAAGTTAAGGTCAGAGTTTTTCAGAAAGGAGAAGTGGTTCTAACCGTTAGACGTCCTATGACCATGACTCCTATGAGCAAAGGCAAATTCGACGCGAAGTGGGAAGATCCATATATTGTGAGCAAAGTCTTCTCAAATGGAGCCTATCAACTTACAGAGTTGGACGGTCGAGTTGCAATGATGCCTATCAATGGCAAATTCCTTAAAAAGTACTATATATGAATGTAAAAGGAATTTCTTGTAAATACGACAAAATAGTTCATAAATAAAATTTTATTTTATTTCAACATAAATGGTGTTACAAGATATCATGGACGAGAATCACTATCGTCCTTCTTGAAGACAGGACGAGGACCACAACCGTCCTTTTCAAAAATGTAATCGGCAAAAGAGCCGAGAACATCCTTGCTCGAACCCACCAGAAATTTACAAGCGGCCATCCTCATGGCTTCCTCCTAGTCTGTCGTCCCTGGTTCAAGTATAAAGTCCTAGATATCCCGAGGTGGCTTGGGTGCAGACGAACCTTCACCCGCCTCTGTCTGCTTGGGCTGGGTCATCTCGACTGGACGTTCTTCAGTAACCGTTTCAACCTTCGGGGCGATCTCAGCCTTCTTCGATGCATCTTCAGACGACATTTTCTTGTTAAAAGTGAAAGTGATCATTCCATCTAAATTTTGTTCTATTTATAGGCAGAGATTCTTGAAATAACGAAGCGACGTGTTCTTCGTCTGACGGTTCACCCGTTCATTCCATTTATCCGACGGTTCGCCCGTTCATTACATTCATTCGACGGTTCACCCGTTCATTCCATCCATTTGACGATTCACCCGTTCATTCCATTTATCCGACGGTTCACCCGTTCATTACATTCATTCGATGGTTCGCCCGTTCATTACATCCATTTGACGGTTCACCCATTCATTCTATTTATCCGACGGTTCGCCCGTTCATTCCATACATCTGACGGTTCACCCGTTCATTACATTCATTCGACGGTTCTTCCGTTCATTCCAACGATTCATTTTGTTCATACACTTTGATGATTCATCCGTTCATTCATATCAGCAACTTGTCACGTATTTACCTCTGATTAAGTTGTCTACCGAAATAATAATATTCAACGAATTATATTCTGCCATGTCCATATTACCTCTGAGCAGATATAATGAATATAATTATTTTCTAACTCAAGAAATGTATCATGTCCTAAACCTCTGAATATATTTTCTATCGCTATTATTTATATCCTTAATGGGACATACAAAAAATAATAGAGCCACAAAAATAATGTCTTTTTATTAATCAAAATATAAGGCATTATAAAAAGATATATCATAAAGAAAGAGAAAATACAAAAATTTCCTTATTCAGCTGGAGTTGTCATCAAACTAGCTATCTGCTGCTTCAATGATTGGAGTCGTCCTTCACGCGAATCCAACACCCGTCTTATAGCTTCCGCCATTCCAGATTCATCATCAAAGGATGGCAAAGTCACTAGGCGGCGAGCGATTTCATCTTGATGGGAAGTGACAAACTCATTCTTCTCGTGGGTTAGAATGTCAAGTTGCTGAACGGCAGCTTCATGCTGTGTCGTCTCTTCCTCAAGAGCAAGCTGAACGATTTTCAACTATTCCTGAAGACGAGCAAACTCTGCTTTCAACTCAGTAACCTTCCTTTCTTTTTCCCCAGCAGCAGATGCTAACGCCTCCATCCGGGAATCATACTCTGAAGCCTTTGTGGCATAAGTGTCCAAAAAAGTCTGGAAAGCAGCTTTTGTAACTTTAGCTTCGCGAGTCATCCTCTCGAACTCAGCATTTACTAGGGACTCTACTTCCCCCCGATTAAGATCTTTGTAGATCTTAATTGATGCTTCCAGCTCATCCGATATGTGTTCAAGATAGGCGGCTTGAGCTTCATCTCCTTGACTTCGGATAGCACCTATCAGATAAGTAGTTGGGGTTCTAACGGTGATGAAACCAATATTCTCTCTTTCCATTACCCTTTCCACTAAGGGTCCTAAGGAAGTGAAGAAGAGGTTGGTGAAGGAACCAATTATAAATCTGTTAGTAGCCGCTGTGCCAGGTGTAGGAACTACTCCTGTGGAAGTTGAAGCAGCAGATGCTTGTACAGGTGGACGTTCAACTTCTTGAACATGAACTGAGGTCTCTCTAGACAAGGGAGCCATGGTGGAGCTCGTTGCCCCTTCCAGATGTTCCTCTGCGAAATCAAATAAACACCATTAGTTTGCTGTCATTAACGACTATCAAAAAGGATCAAAAATAAGGGCAAGCTTACCATTGCTAGGTCTAGCGACAAGTTTGTCGTCTGTTGACATAGGTTGCAGCCTAGCAGAGGTAGCTTCACACATTACTGCCTGACTACTTCCTGCTTCGGAGCCGCCTGAAAAATGTCGACTGCTGCTAGCTATTGCTGTTGTTGGCACTATATCAGTGCATGCTGGAGGAAGTGGAAAAGATTGAATTTCTGCATAAATGAAAGATAAGATGTCAGTTATTTAATCTATAAAAGAAGATTACCAATATCAGCCAATACCTCTTGGATCAGTGACAGTAGCTTCCTCTGGTGCTCTGTCAGCATTCTTTTCTTGGGATGCATGAGCATCAGCATCCTCTTCCGGATTTGGAGTATCATCAACAGTCTCGGCTGATGTTTCTTCATCATCCTCCGTACCTTCTTCTCGGGCTCCCTCGCTATCACTTGCGGCGACCGAATCTATATCATCACGGAAACCAAAGTCACAGCCTTCTAGAGCCTCAATCATTAATTTGTCTTCTTCAGCACGAAGTGATCTTGGAGAAGTCGGAAGATGGGCAGTTTCCAGTGCAAGTGTAGGAGATCGCAATACGTCAAGAGACGTTTCTGACTCGTTGATTGGAATCAGAGTTGCAGTCGCCTCTCTTGTCTTTGTAGCTTCATCCTCTGTCTCCGCGATCTCCTTTCTTGTCTCTACACCCTCGTCCCTCTTCTCTGCATTGGGAGATTCCTGTCTGGGCTCAAGGGCAGGTGTAGGAGACGACATCATAACTCCGACGATCGCACTTGTCAGGACCGATGCTAGGATAGGTCTTGGAGGAGTGACTACTTTCTTTCTTCTGAAGACTATTTTCTTTCTGTGTAGAGGTCTCTCCGGGCTCTCTACGTCTATAGCATGGTCTTGTCTTTGAATGGAGGTCGGGGTCGTCGCCTCTTCTCTCTGAATTGACTCAGCCTGTTGCCGAGATTGCGACCGGATAGTGACCCTTTCCGATGATTCAAAAACAATCTTCTTCTTAGAGATTGGAGAAGAAGGTTCTTCGGCCTTCCTCTTCTTCTCCTTGGCTGAAGATCTTATAACTTTTAGGAAGACGCACAACGGCTCGTAAACTTCTTCAGGGAAGTTAGCTTCCCTCGAAGCTTCTAATGGTGCATCGGCCGGCTCATGCTCCTCATCATTACCAGGAAGCACCAGAACATGTGCTCCTTTCTTGAATCGAGTCGCAGTCGCGAAGCTGTCTGCCAGATTGAAATTTTCAGCAAAAGTGTTTGCTAATGTATAGAAGATCGAGTACGTATACAGCATACGAGGACCTCGATCATTTCTGGACGGTATCGAGAACGTCGTTCTGGTGTCCCGAGCATTGTAATACGCCCAAGCCCGGGCTCCATCAATTAAAAACCCTTTTTCTTGTAGGCATGTGATAGCATTACCTACATGGAACTGGTCATAACCGAATTGGCACGCAAAACGGCTGGAAAGATAAGGCTCGAGATAGCATTCATCCTCGAACTGATATACCAGGTGTGACGGCCGGATTGTCTTCAGCCAATCGAAAGTTGTGTGGTCCAAAGGCTGCATCCTCCCGGAGTCCACAAGGTTTATAGACATATGCTCATAACCGACCAGAGGGGTAACGCAGTAGAAGCTCCATCCTCTACCGAGATTCAGTACACGTCGGCAATCTCTTAAAGTGGTGTAAATCTACTTGCATCCAGAAAATCTTTTCAAAAAGCTGCCACCCACTGCCCCCATATCCGGATTCATTAGTGAAGGATGGTGTAGAAGCAGCCATCCGAACAAGTATCTGTATGGCAGTTCCAGCTGAGGAAAGTGTCCTTTCTCGCCTTTTCCTTTAATTATTGAATCGACGAAGAGGCGAAGGCCGGCGTTCACTCTGCATGTCATTGCTGACAGCAGATCCATCCGATAGCCGAAGGCCAGACGGACAGCAGCAAAAAGTATACCGCGGTGGAAGCGGTCGACCGCACTGGCCCCAGGGATGACGTGTCGTCGGAGCCAGTAAGTGAGAAAACCCGCCAACTGGGCCTCCTTCGACATGGGCCTATAGCCCATCCTCATGTAACTCTCAATAATGTCATCTTTCTTCAGAGGGGGATATTGAAGATCATCCTCGATCTTGATATCCATATCTCCATGTGTCTCCATTAGCCCTATCACTTCACTATTGCTGAGTGGTCAAAAAAAGTTAGGATTGCAGTTTTCGTGCTCCTTGTATTCTTCTCAATGATGTGGTTGAAGAAGAGATATGACAGCCATTTAGTGGAATAGCAAGTGCCAAATGTGCCACTCTTGTAATAGAGAGAACAGATCTTGTAGTGACATAGTAGCTTTTCAAACACAGCCACCATATCAGCATTCTCCTCACGCAGTTTGTCCAATTCATAGTTTGTTGGGACAAACTCTTCATAGGGGATATCCTCCATTGGCAGGCTGGAGATGTACTTCATCTTGTGCAAAGCTAACCCGATCTCTCCGCGGGGTGTCATGAACGTCCCGGTTCTATAGTTGTATCTCTCGGCTAACGCGAGGAATAGATGAGGATTGGAGGGAAACCATAAACAGTGGCATACACTGCTTGATATAGATTAATCTCCTTAAGTCGCTCTTCAAATTGGACCAAAATCTAATTGGCTATACAGATCCATCTCTTGTTATCCGGGTTCACGAGGCCTGTCAGCCGCAACTCCTGATCCGGATACCTTCCTTCTACTTTCGCAAACTCATTTGCGAATATCGGAGTTCTCACTGGTAGCAGCAAGGAAGAATCTTCTGGTGGGATACAGCTGGGCTTTAGTCCTCTAAGCAAGGAGCTATGGCGCTCAGAGGAACTGTAAAATATATCCTTGTTGCCAGACCCCTTCTTGACACAGATGTTTTCTGTTCGGGCTTGCTGAAGTGGAGTTATATCCCATTCCATTCTTCTCGAATAGCTTGCAAAAGCATATCGAGATAGAGGAAGGCATCTAGAGATCTTCGGCAGAAGGATTGTCTTTTCGCCCCTCTGGATAAGTCTCTGTTCCATTCGAGGTCTTGGCTGAGAGTTCTTGTCAAAGGCCTCACCAAACAAGAACAACGGCTTCTTATGAGTAACTGTGTCAGCAGTCTGAAGAGGCTGCCCATTCATCAAACACAGCAAAGTCTCATTGTCCTGAGCAATCAATACGGCTTGCCGAGATGACGGTAAGGCGTACTGAGGGAATATCACATGAGATAGATCTTCTTTATATTCAGGTTCAGCCAAAGATCCTGCAAAGACCTCATAATTGGGGTCTTCCCTGAGGTTAACTGCATCAAATAAAGAAAACAAGGATCAGTACATACAAAAGCAAAATTCTACAAAAGATCATCAATTTGCGCAAGTTATCAGATTGCGCCAACACAGTCAGCTTGCACAAATTGTCAGATTGTACCAACACAGTCAGCTTGTGCACGTTGTCAGATTGTGCCAGCACAGTCAGCTTACGCAAGACATCAGTTTGCGCTAACATACTTGCGAAAGACATCAGTTTGCGCTGGCACAACTGACTTGCACAAAACGATGGATTGCGCCGAATATTTTGTCAGCGCTTTCCATCCTATTGCGCAAGAGTATAGTTTTCATAGAAATGAAAACTATTGTGAATGCAACCGAAACCCTAAACAGGGTGGCGCAAATACCATCAATCTCTAAAAAGAGAGAGGTACGAAGGTCTGAA
Organism: Iris pallida; assembly: GCA_029216955.1. Classification (NCBI taxonomy): domain Eukaryota; kingdom Viridiplantae; phylum Streptophyta; class Magnoliopsida; order Asparagales; family Iridaceae; genus Iris; species Iris pallida. The sequence goes on from JANAVB010003200.1 coordinate 1,738,360, forward strand.
AATATCAAGAACCCTAAAAAGGGTTTCGATCTTCGTTCGTCATTTACCTTGCAATGCTGGATGACCTGTTTCATGACAAGAAATTCGGGGCACAACTCGAGTCGAAGGCTCGGCGGGGGCCTTGCCCTTCTCAGTGGCTGTACGCTTGGGAGCCATCGCTATCGTCGGCGGGAAGGAGAATAAGTAGTCGGAGAAGGAACGGAAGCTATTGTCTCTTGAACAGTCGAAAGATGATTAAAGGATGAAAGAAAGAAAAAAAGAAACTATTTATAGTTTTTTAAGTGTAACGGCTACCTCCGATTGTGCCACAAAAGTCGAAGCTAATTCCTCCAAACGCGCAGTCAGAGCGCAACTTGCGCAACTTGATTTTAAATTCAAAATTCAAAGTATTTCGAAACTTTGAATATTTTCAAATTTTGAAAACTTTAAAGGGGGTCTTGTAGGTCCTAAAAATTAAATTGCACACTCTTCAAATGGACTGCGCAGGAGGCAGATTGCGCTATAATTCAAACGCGCAAGCTGAACTGCACTACCACCCAAGCGCGCTATGCTGACGTGGCAATGCCATCATTACCTGACAAAAATCCGATCTTCTGATAGCTGACAGCCCGATAAACGAGGAGTTCTTTCGTTTCTTGTGCAACACAGCGCTCGAGGACAGCTGTACAGCCAGCGCAGTATGACAACTCAACTTCAGCGCAGTTTGACCAAGCTCGAGTCTCAGCGCAATCTGATGCTAGCGCTTTTCAAGTGACACAATCCATCAAGATAACTGACATTTATTACGTGGCTTACATGCCATCAATTGCTCGCCACGTGGCAACCGCCTGTGCACGACCATGAGCATTTCAGTCAAACAATGCCACGCATCTAAAACAGTTGGCCCACGATCGAGTAACTGCCAGCGCAGTTCGCTGTTTGCGCAGTCTGTTGCTAGCGCAGTTCATCATGCGCAATCCAGAATAACTACAAAATTAGTTATTTCTAGAACTTTAGTTATTTCTAGAACTCTATAAATAGAGTTTCAAGTCCTTCATTAAGGAGATCAGATCATTATTATCATCAGAGATCAGAAGTTCTTGTCCAAGTGCTGCTGCATTCTTCAGAGGCTATCGTCTTCAAAGTTCACATCGTCCAAGGGATAAAGCGATCGTCTTCAGATCGGATTCCTATAGTTGTACTTTCCCAGAATTCAATTGTAATCTTCTTACAAAGTTTGTGAAATAAAGACTTTTTGTTTTTGCAAACAGAACTATGGTCGTTACAACTAACAATCAATTCCTTTAACCTCTTATTTAACTGGGGTTTAACCTTGAATTATGATCAAAATATTCTCAAATAAGTGGGGTGCAACTTAAAATTTTCCTTTTTGTTTATGTAGGTCAAAGTAGTTGACTATTAATCATTGACGATTTACGTTAAAAGTGGAAGATTTTATATATTAAGATAATTCGGTTTGGTGCACCTTGAACTATGGTAAAATAAGTGGGGGACAACTCAAAAATTTTCAAATTAAAATTCAGGATCAAAATTTTATAGGAATATTTAGTAATAGGATCCACATAATAATTGAAATTAGGGATTTGGGTTTCCAAAATATTCACGTTAGCATTTGAGTCTCAAATTTACTGTTCACTTGCTTATGTAACAGTGATTTTAAGATCCAAATACTAACGTCGGATATTTTGGAGATCCAAATGCTAATATCAACGATTATGGGAGACCCTATTACTAAATAACCCAAATTTTTAAGTGGACTGACTTGAACCCAAAGTTGTATAAAATTTAGGATCTAAAATCTAATTATTCCAAAAAACATTCAGTTTTTTTTTGTCGTATTTGGTGTATAATAATTTTAATTGTAACAAAACAACCAGATATGGAATATTTATCACAGTTTTTGTTGTTATAAATTCATCATTTACAACCAATCCAACATTATAATTAGTTTAAATATTACAACAACAATACTTATCCCCAAAGAATCATTTGGGCCCCACGACCAACTAGAGGTGGTGCGTCCCAGTCCCAGTCCAGAATTTCCTTGCTACCCAAAAAGACTTCACTTTCTGAAGACAGTGATATGTTACTAGTAAGAGAAAAAAAATTCTACGTTTTTTTTCATGATGTACGAAACAAACCCCAAAATCATTTCTATCTAGCTCTTGCAGTAATCCAAATAAAAAGGACATCAAAAAATGTACAAAGTAATGAAATTTTAAAAAAAAAAATGTCAAAAACATAAGGGAATTATTTTCATATAAGTAGTATATTTTTGTGATTTACATATAAGTCTATTTCCAATTTGGCTCTACCGATAAAGATTCATATCTTTTTGTAAGGAGCTCGGATCGCAGAAGCAATTGCGGACGCACATGTATTGCACCCCCCCCCCCCCCCCCCCCCCCAACACCAGTAAGAAACCAAAAAAAAGTTTTTTTTTTTTTTTTTTTTTTTTTTTAGGAATGAGCACCCGCCAGTGTTTGCACTCGGGGGTGAGGCCCGAGTGAAAGGAAAAATGAATAAACCCAGCAAGCAAGCAACAATGTGCTGCTATGAACAAAATAGGGGAGCATATGCTCCGTGGGGCTTAGCCTGCCACTCCCCACACACAATTGAACACAACACAACAAAAAAAGGACCACACAACATAACAATCCCTTATCCCTCCATTCTGTCTTTCTTTCTTTTCTTCCTTCCGCCACTTCTTCCTAATTTTTTTTACAAAGCTGCTGGAGAAGCTGCGGAACCCGGATAGAGTTCACGAGTCGCTTTTGGAAGAAAAACAACCTGCAATTACAAATGGTAAATTTTAAAATCAAAGTAGGTCAAAATTAATTTAGGTCAAAATTATTTATGTTTCTGTGATCTGTAGAGGCCTAGGGAGGTTAGATTTCTATGTATGTGATGTGAATTAAATTTGTGCATTTGTGAATTATGAAGTCTCTAATTGTGAAATTATGTCTACGTTTGTATTTGAAGACTTAGATTTGTGAGATTGGAAGTCTGAATAATGAATGATTTTGAAATTGAATTTGTGATCAGTTTTAAAATAATTGTCTTGTATGTTTCATAGAAAAAGAGTTGTTTAGTAGTATTATAAATGATGTTGTAGTTAAACATTTTCAAAGTATGAAAACTCGTAGAGAACAATTGTGTGATCACTGAAATGTAATACTTTATTGTATGAAAACTCGTAGAGAACAACTTCCATATTTTGTAGTAAAGATTAGCCCTTTGTTTGAGGTTGTTTGGAGTGGTCTGTACGTTCAATTTTTAATTATGTACTTTGTTTCTATATGTTTAATTTTTGGGGGCGTAGTCTTCGAACCCCTTTATGATTGTGGCCAGTAGAATCTCATTCTGGATCCGCCACTGCGTGGGAGACCTACGTGATTTGATCTGCAGCACTGAATTACCCTTATGAGGATATTTTCAACCAATTTTGTGACATCTTTCTAGAGCATTACCCACGGGCCCTACAGATAATGTTCCAAAAAATAGTTACATGAAATGATGTCTTGATCCCCGCTATATTACTTAACCTTGAATCGCGTTATAAAAGTTAAAAAAGATCACTTAATAATTTTGTATTAAAAAAGATCACTTAATAATATTGTATGGTTACATGAATAATGTATTGATTTGAGTGAGAACGGTTAATATCGCTCACCAGTACCAATGTACTAACATCGTCCCTACAGGTGTCGAAAATCAATTAGACGTTCAGAGGAATTAAAAGTTCGTCCAACTCAATGAAGCTCTTTCGGCAGTTCTGAAGCTTTTTAATTGAGTTAGAATATTTCAGCTGAAGGTCTTAATTTTCTTTATTTTAATAAAGGGATGTGATGTATGCAACATTATATTTTATTTCAATCTCAAAGTTGTATGTTAGGCTTTGGCACATTTTCATTCGGCTTTTTGAGAGCCTATGTTTCTGTTGTTAATTATCAATAAAGAATTATTTCTTATATACCATATAGTGATTCAATTTCTTTATTTATCCGCTGCAAAATTCTATAAAAATAACTATTTTACAAATGTGCACGAACGCGTCTTATACAAGTGCAACTTAGACTTGTACGACATCACGTCCATGTTTAGTGGAATCGTGACGTGACACGTAGTGCTCCTGTGCAACTGTATTTGAATTGCTTAACACAATCCATGTATTGAACATGAGTTGCACCCATGAGTCTTATTAGGCCTGCAACATTTCTATTATAAATTTCACTTAAGTGTTCCCAAATATTCGACCAATTGTGATGCGAGGCTTTCCTTCTCCGTTGTCTTGTACCTCCTGAGGTTGTGTCAGCTGAGGTTGCGAATCTTGCGATTGTTGCGGTAATTGTTCATATTTTTATGACAGTGAAGAAGCAGAAGCTAATTACCGTATTAAACTTGAATAAAGGTATTAGAAGAGATGGGGAAAAAAATTGTGATGATTTAGATGAATTAATCCATGTTTATAAGATTTTGTGGGACGTTAAAGGACCACAAATAGCCAACCACGACTGATCCGGGCCAGTCCCCGACCCGAAAAATTGGTAGACCAGATCGGTTACGGGGTGTTAACAAACCTTGACCAGCTCAAACCTGAGTTTGACCGGACCTGATTTCAGGCCGCCCGGCCCACTTCACATCCTGCCCTACTTCCTAGCCTTGCACTACCCACCACCCCCACACCACGGATTCCAAAAATAAATTTTGATTTGGAATCTAATTTCCAGATTCCAAAAATAAAATTTGGCATCAAACTATTACTTAGGCATCTGACAGCAGAGCAATAAATAAGAGAGACCATTTTTGTATTGCAAACATATACAACTTGGTTGGAACAGTAGTGGAGCAGCTGTACAACCAATTTTAGTGCTGGATCCCCTTAAAATGAAAGCGTTATGAAGTGAAATTATTTACTACAACATGCCTGTCCTCCAAATCCGAAAACCCTGTATGCATGCCATACCTCCTCCACAATCTTGGATTTTCATAATACTACTGCTATAAAAGAAATGGGCTCCCCATTCAGTTTCGTTTCAGCACAAATATATCAGACAAATTCTATAAACATTCCACATTTTATTTTAGGATAGTCCTTACTTCAGGACAGTCCAGCTTAGTATAATTTTCACTCAGAACTGGGCTGCCCAACCCACCTTTAGGACTACCAACAACCCTGCCCAATTCCCCTTTAGGAGTGCCAACAGTCCCAATTTTACTTTGGACTGACCAACCTCCCTTTAGGACTGGGACTGCCGACTTCGTTGGCAATCCTAACAGAAAGTATGACTGCATATAAAGTTGACAGCTCTACTTTATGCTAGGACTGTCAACTTTGTTGACAGTCTAAATCCAAACTACCCAAATCCTTAGGACTGCCAACTTTAGTTGGCAGTCATAATCCAAATATGTGGACCGTCCTCAAGTAAAAATTTGGGATGATAAACTTGTAAATAAATTGAAAAAAATTGGGCTGCCCTCAAGTAAAACTTGAGGTGGCAATAGAATTTTCTGATATATAATTGACCAACTGATAGAAAAAGATTCAAAAGCCTGCGGGCATCAGGAGATCACTGTCCAAATCTCTGCAAATATTTGATCAAATTGAAAGATGAAGAAGAACTTGATGTTTTTATGATATATATAAACAGGGAACAAATTTCCCAAGCATAGCGCTTGAAGATCACGTAACTAATCATTTTAAGGACCAACAGAAGAGCCTTAAGAAATTAAGTACTGCCGCAAATTCTTAGTTCTCTTCTTGTTCTTCAGTTTTCTAAACGCACAAGACTCAATCTGCCGAACTCTCTCCCTACTCACACCCATCAGATCCCCAATCTCTTGTAGCGTCTTCATTCTCCCGTCCTCCAACCCGAATCTCCATCTGACAACCTGATTTTCCCTCGGGTTCAAGCTATCGAGCACTTTGTTCAGATCCTGCTTCATTAGTTGCTTGACGAGTATTTCTTCCGAGGTCAACGCATCAGGATTCGATATAACATCCTGTAATACAAAGGAAAGGTACGAGAATCGTAAAATAGAGGAAAGAAAAAAAGTTATCAGAAAGATGTTTGGATGTTTGGAACAAACCGAAGGTTTCAGACTCTGATCGATCCCAATCTTCTGGTCCAGGGATATTGGTGTTCTAGGAGCTAGCATAACGGCTGTAAGCCTTGTCATTGTTAACCCTGTCGCCTCTGCGACTTCTTCATTATTAGGGTACCTTCCATTCTCACTGTAGAATTGCTTTCTTGCCTCCCGTACTCGATAAGTTGCGTCAACCATGTGGAACTGTTCAGTCAAAGACGTGCAGACAGAATCGCAGTGAGCATAGGAGGGAAGTAGAACAATAAAAACGGTATATCACAGTACTATCTAACCCAGAAATCAAGGATATGAACAACAAAGGCATAAACCTTAATTTCCCACACACACACACCCCACACACACAATCTACTATGCACTAAAGGCATGCATGGAACTGATCGAACTTGCAAGCTTCTAGCATGCTCATGTAATTACAAAAGAGGGACAGAAGAGGATATAAGCAAATCATATATATGGATAATCAACTGCTATATTTGAAAAGATTAGCTAAACAATAAATAGTCTACCTATTTTATTTTTTATTTTAGTTCTTGTTTGGATTGAAATGGCCACCACCTGCACTGTAAAACAGTACCCTCTATCCCTAATCCAGAACGGATATGGCAATTTTGGAAGCAAGATAATTTAGCTCTACATGTGCATATGATCAAACAAAGTGTAATGTGGATGTTCATGGAACTGACCAGGCTAAGAAGATCCTTAGCCTAAGTGTTGGGGTTTATTTTGAAATTGGTCATTAGTGACCCGGTCCCACCATTCCATGTTGAGGCAAATCCCTAGTGTGTGTATTCCAATATTTAAGCTTTCATTTATTGTCTTGTTTACACATGAGGTATGTTAGTTCAAGTGCTTAGTAGGGGTTTCTAGTGAGCAAGGTTCAAATCCCACAACAAACATTTGTTCTTGTCACCATTTCATGAAGGATTCACTTTGGAGCTAAAGGGGCCTAGCTTGGACTCGGGTGCGGACGAAGGGTGCGAAGTAGCGCTATAATGGCGTACTTTGCACTTTGATGGCGCATTTTGCAAGTCCACATCGGGTGCAGAGATGGCGTACTTTCGCAGGCATTCCGCTGCGTTTGTGGCTTTTGAGGCATTCCGCGCATTCTACGACGTTCGTGGTTCCGCGGCGTCCGTGGCTTCACGGGCTTCGAGTGTTCCGCAATTTTGTTGTCGCGGATTTGCTCCTTGTGGGGCGGTTCAGTTTTGTAACTTCCATATTTATAGAGACTTACCGATGGTAACCTAATGCGGATTAACTCCCACGTTATCCGCCCACGTTGCTAGTATGCGGTTATAGCATCTATGGGGTTGGCTCCCCTATATAAAGTCAGTGTTTTGCACTTGTGCAGCCACTAGAACGAAGAGTAAAAAATAGAGTGCATCAGCAGCTAGAAGTAGTGCCTTGTCCGTGCATCGTCCGACGTCCGGTGAGGTGACAAGAAATGTTCCAAAAGTTCTTCCGATCTTGTTGGTTCCTGAGAGCGGATCGATGAAAAAGGTCGAATCTCGCTTTAAGGAACGGTGATTTTCATCTCCCCATCAAGGAGTTCATTCAACCGTGTTGTGGTTAAGAGCTTTGGTCTATTCAGCAACTTTGATGTTTTATTTAGCGGCTTCACAGCTTGATCTTTAGCGATTTTCACCGCACTCACCACTTTGATGGTTATTAGCAAGTTCTGTTGTTGTTTCACGAAGACTTGTACATATTTTTCTGTCAATTGCAACAACAATAAGTACAAAAAATTGATACAAGCAATAAGAGAGATTTGTATGATAAATATTGTCCTATGATGCTAAGAGGATTAGCAACAGCATTCTTGATGTTGCAGACAAATATATGATCCATATACTGCTTTCAAATTGTAAGGACAAGTGCCCACCCCACACGCACACAAAAACTAAGCATTGAATTGTCCTTGACGGTATGACCCTAATTATTTGGGACATGATTTGTTCAGTAAGTGCGAGATGATGAAAATATAATCGGATGAACTGCACACCATTTGGATGAAAAAATTTAGTATAGATTGCATCCCCACTTTGTTGCAAATTTTTAGTGCGGTCATTTATTTGGTTCACACAAGATAGGTTATCCAAATCTCAAACATACATCCGAATTTGCAAAGAGCCAATGCACAAGGCATGTAAATGTTATGAAGCGGAGACTTACAGGTAAACGTATGGTTCTGGATTGATCAGAAAGAGATTTGCGGACAGCTTGCTTTATCCACCAATGTGCATAAGTTGAAAATCTAAAACCCTTTGAAGCATCAAACTTTTCAGCACCTTTTATCAGGCCTCGGCATCCTTCCTGTAGACAGTATGATGACCGCACAGTCAAGATGGAGGAAGTACAGTTGAGAGTTCCACTTATTATTTTATGAACATATAAAAGCACCTGGACAAGGTCCTGAAGGTTCATCCCTGCACCCTGGTAACTTTTTGCAATGGAAATAACAAGTCGTATGTTACTTTTAACCATCGTATCCTTGCAATAAGTGCCATAATTTAAGCGTCTCCTCAAGGTCTTTGTATCAACTCTGGCTGCTGTTGCCCATTGAGCAAAGCTTACTTGACCATCACTTCGTGCCGCTAGCTCCTCGTGGAGTTTTTCTAGCTTGATAAAATCCTGCACGAAGAGCAAGAACATTTTGACATGTACGAGAGCTCGACTTGCAAAACTTAGTTCAATCCAGTCAATACAACAACAACAACAAAAAAGCTCTTATCCAAATTCTTGGGATCAGCTTTACAGCAATAAAATGGGCAATTCTCTTTTTCTGTCATACACTAAATGTATCTTGATGTAGTTTATCAAATATGCTAAGACTGATACTTCAATAAGAGACTATGTTATTACACTCTACAGTCTTGCCTACTTTGTTGTTTATCAACCACTGTGAATAGCATAGCATAATTGTTCACAATTCACCATAAACTGGGACAATGCCTACCTTTATTGTTATCATGTGAGAGTCCTTACCTAGACTAAAGGACCATAGTTTGCAGAAAATTTTCAACGCATCCACTAATCAGCATCTACCATGATCCACAATTCACATTTGAGAGAGTTATGGAACTAAACTGGGAAACGAAGGCAATGTACAGTCAATATAGCTGATTTTAAAATATGTTGTTTATTAAGATATTAGTACTAGTATGTAATATCTCAATAAGTGTGGACCTATACGTAAATGTAACATTTTCATATATATATATATATATATATATATATATATATATATATATGAGTCCAAACCCTCGCTACAGAGTTGAGGGGTTTATTATTTTCTACATGGTATCATAGTACTCTCTCTCAAAACCCTAGCCCACCCACCCACCCCCCCTTCCTCAAAACCCTAGCCGGTCCCTTCTCCTCCTCTCTTCCCTGTTGTCCACCTCCTTCCGTTGCCACCGCAGCCCCGCCTACCACGCTGGCCGATCCAACCACCACCCGCCGATCTCCACCGCTGGCATCCCCGCAGCCCCCCTTAACCATCCAACCATCCAACTCCAACCATAGCCCCTTCCAACCATCAGTCAACCTCCCCCCCCCCCCCCCCCCCCCCACCACCACAAACCCTAGCCGCCACAAAAAATCATCTTGTTGGAGTTGACTTCTTCAGAGAGCAAATTGTGATCGTTTGTGTGATTATCTGAATCTCAACAACAACATCAAGAGATAACAGAGAACAAACTGTGATAGTTTGTGTGAATCTCTCTTCCTGACTCGGTATCCACTTCAGGATCTAACAGGGAGCAAACTAGTTTTGCGTGAATCTTTCTTCTTGACTTGTATGATCTATCATCGATCTTTGCCAAGAATTAGCACGCATGTATTGACTAAGTTGATGTGAACATCGCACATTGGCAAAGTTGATGTGAATATCGAGCTGCGCCGAACAACAATCTGTGCCAAGCAACGATAGTCGAATCGAGAACCTGAAGGGTGTCGAACATTGAGGTGAATAACAGTGCTAACAACACCAGTGTCGGGAACATATAGGCGGGGCCACCGAGCACTGGTACGACGATTTCATCGATTCGACTTGTCGATCGGAGACGGGAGGGTCCGGATGGCTACTCCACGTGGCGCAAGAAGGTCGAGAAGACTCTTCGGAAATACAGTTGTCAAAACATCTTACTGGCAACCCTCCGAAGGCAGATGATTCCATATACGAGCAGTGGAGACGGATGATAACAAATTGTTTACACTATTGATGAATCTGATGGAATCATCGGTCAAGGACATGTTCAGAACAGCTCATAGCGGTTGCGTTTGATGGAAAACGTGGTTTGTCTCACATTTATGATTCGGTAATTGGCATCTACCAAGGAGACAAGTCACATAAGGATATCTTTCGTGCCTTTAAGGCCCTGTTTGATGAGGTGGATCGCGTATTACCCTTAACAACGGATCTCAATATATAAGGACTCAACATCAGCATCTCTATGTCATGGCATATCTAGCCTCACTTCGTCCTGATGTAGACTTCGCATGGTCTCAGATTATTGCTGGGGCTGAGATTCCATCTCTGATGGAAGCCTACTTTCGTGCCATAGGGATAGCGAAAGTAGTTGGGACTGATACGAGCGATACACTTGCTGATCGATCTGCCTTGGATGTTGTTCGTGGGGGTCGTGGTGGTAGACGTGACGACCGAAATGCTGGCCGTGATGGTGGACGAGGTAATGGTGGCCATGATGGAGGACGACCGTACACATGCTTCAAATTATGGTCAACCAGAATATTTTCAGTGGCAGTGTACTAAAGCTCCTACCGTCAATGTTGCATCGGATGTTCCTGATAAGGAGGGATCTGTGAAGATGACTGCAGAGACCTATGCAAAATTTGCTGAATTCCAAGCTCAAAGTCAGTATAGAGCCTCTACATCTGGATCTATAACAAGATACTTAGCGGCGTGTGTGGTAAGACCGAAACAATGGGTCATATATTCGGGTGCGTCTGATCACATTACAGTCGATGTAGGTATGTTACGTGATTATGTATCTGTAGGTCGTGTGACAGATATTACTATTACGAATGGCAGTTCTCTGAAAGTTCGTGAAAAATGAAGAATCAGTCTTTCTCCAAACCTGTCACTCACTTCAGTTTTATATACACCTAGAAACTCATTCAGTTTCTTATCTATTAGTCGGATTACGTGTGACTTGTACTGCTCGGTAATATTCTTTTCTGATGGATGTGTTTTTTAGGACCGGGAGACCGAAAAGACTATTGGTAGGGGGCATGTGGTTGGAGGCTTGTACCTGGTTGAATTGAATTCGTCTGTTACCTGTGTCGGTGTCCCGCAATTCGTTTGAGTTGCACTGTCGGCTAGGTCATCCGTTTATCCATGCTCTCCATAAATTGTTTCCATCACCAGATCTTCGAGTTCCTTTAATTGTGAGTCATATAGTCTAGCTAAACATCATCATGCATCTTATCTAGTGAGTTTGAATAAAGTTATTTCAGCTCCCTTTGATTTAGTATACTCTTATATATGGGATCTATGTCCTGTTGAATTGGTGTTGGGGTTCAAATATTTTATTTCTTTTGTTGATGACTACTTACGAGTCACTTATGTCTACCTAATAAAAAATTGTTCTAAATTATTTGATATCTGGTATAATTTCTTTATTGAAATAAAACCTAATTTGGAATTTCCATTAAGTGTCTTCGAAGCGACAATGGTCGTGAGTATGTGTCTCGGGAGTTCACTTCCCATCTTGCTAGACATTTATCCACCAAACTTCTTGTTCTCATACACCACAACAAAATGGTGTAGCAGAACGTAAGAATCGTCAGCTTTTGAAACAACTTGAGCGCTTATATTTCTCGCCAGTACACCTAGGAGATTTTGGTCGGATATTGTGCTTACGACTTATTATCTGATTAATTGTATGCCATCTGCTATCTTCAATAGTGCTACTCCTTTTTCTATGTTATTTGATATATCCCGATCTTATGTCATTTTCTATACCTCTCAAAAAATTTGGGTACTTGTGTTACATTCGTGACACTCGTACTACTCTTTTTAAATTGTATTCGAAGGTACTCAAGTGTATTTTTTTTGAGTATCCTAAGGATCAGAAAGGATGTCATTAGTTTTCTCCGACTTTGAGGAGGTATATTGTGTCATGAAATGTTACCTTTGTCAAGATGAGTTCGCCTTATCCTCTACACTTAAATAATTTGTCCCCAAAACTTACCTAGATGAGAACTTTCTTCTGTATCCAGTTCAACAACAACAGCCGCTCGTAAGGGTGTCCTCCCCTATCGAGCCCGTTTCACCGTCTCATGGTCCGCAAACAACAACTCTGTCAGAACGGAAATCACCAGATATGTCCAAATCCACAGAGGCGGTGTTGTCATCAGAGTCCTCCCCCGGCTCCACAGATTCACCACCGCCTGATCTACCGACTCGTCCCGTCGTGCATGTCATGATCATTCATTGTATGTTGACAACTACAAAGGACTCACGAGTCACACTCAGTCCTTAGTGGCTACTATGATGGAATTTAGATTTTCCAATCTGCTGAGGAGGGACTCCAACATCCTGGTTGGTGCGCCGCTATGGAAGAGAAGTAGGCGCTACGAGAAAACAATACATAGGACTTGGTGTACTTGCCTTCCAGTAAAATGGTGGTAGGTTGCAAATGAGTGTTCACCATCTAGGTAAAATCGAATGACATCATTGATCGCCTGAAGGCTCGTCATGTAGCAAAAGGATATTCTCAGACTTATGGCGTAGATTATTTTGAGACCTTCTCCCCAATTGCCAGGATGACCTTCGGCGATGCTTCTGTCGTTAGTTGTCCGATATAATTGGCCCTCACTTCAGTTGGATGTGAAGAATATCTTTCTCCATAGGAACCTTGGAGAGAGTATATGTGGTGCAACCTCTTGGGTTCGTTGCAAGGGAGGATAAAGTGTGCTATTTGCGTAAGCCACTATGCGGTCATAAACAATCATCTCGTACTTAGTTTGGTCGATTTACCCATGTTGTTACCCAGTTTGGCATGTGCCAATCGAAAAATGATCATTCAGTATTTTAGCGTAGGACATCAACCGGACGGATACTTCTTGGTGTCTATGTTGATGACATCGTGATTACAGAAGATGACAGTCAGGGTATTGCAGGCTAAATTTTTTTTGTCAAATAGTTTCAGACCAAAGATATTGGAGCATTGAAGTACTTCTTGGGCATCGAAGTCACATGAGGTGAGCAAGATATTGTATTGTCTCAGAGAAAGTATGTTCTTGACATACTAACTAAAGTATAAATGATGCAAACTAAGGAAGCAACCTCACCATGGATCCAAGGATAGAGTTACTCCTCGACGAGGGGATACTAATGACCAATCATAATCAGTATCGACGAGTAGTTGGAAAACTCAATTACTTGACGGATATGAAACGTCCGGATATTTCCTTTGTTGTAAGTGTAGTGAGTAGATTTATGGTTTCTCCACGAGTTTCACATTGGCAGACAGTTCTCAGGATCTTGTGTTATCTAACTCAAAATCTAGGTGAAGAAATTCGTATGGAAAATCAAGGGCATACTCGTCTTGAGTGTTTTAGATGTTGATTGGTGTGCGAGTCATATAGATAGACGGTCTACATCTGGTTATTTAGTATTTATTGGCAGTAACTTAGTGTCAGTCATGGAAGAGCAAAAAACTGAGTATGGTCTCATGATCGAGTTCAGAAGCGGAATACCGAATTATTGCTCATGGCACAACAGAGGTGTTATATTTGCAACATCTTCTAAAGGAGCTAGAAGAAGAAGCCGAATCGGAAGTAGTAGATATGTGGTGTTCAACCATCCATATTGCTACCAATCCCTATGCTATGAAAGGACGAAACACATTGAGATCAACTTCCACTTCGTTCGTGATGAATACCAAAAGGGGGTGATAACATTTAACCATGTAAGAACTGGAGATCAGATAGCAAATATGTCGTCCCGTTCCCAGAATATGGCGAGGCGAGTACGTAACACCATCTCCGGGCTACGCGACATACGAATACTACAGTACCCAAATTCGCGATTGTCGTCCGTAAGATTCTAGGATAGGTTATCACAGGTCATAATATTGCATAATAAAATCAATATTAATCTAAAAGGGACATTCTAAACTATAAATAGGGAAATGGACTACTCTATCCAGCACGAATATTAACCCAAATATAATTGTATACCATATACATATATACCTGACTGATGATAAGAAGATATAGTTCCAGCATGATCGCCCACATCATATTGATCATGTTCTCTGGTCCTCTTCAATGTGTAATAGCAACTCCTTGGAAGTATGTCTACAAATCTAGTGAACAATAATAGGTCGTCAAACGACATACAAGCCCTCAGTCAAGGACGAGAAAATAAAATAAATTAATTGAGAATCTCTAAGATAATCAAATTTTCAAAATTCCAAAGTAAAGGAATTGATAAATTAGTTTTGAGGAATTATAAAATATGACACCGACTAAATTCTATTCTAGTGAATTCCTTAGTGTTCTTCCTACGACAAGATCCTAATAATTTTAACTACAATTACAAACACAACAACCTAAATTCACTACCACAATCACAGTCAAGTTTCCTATATGATGATGCAATTTAGAGAACATTGTGGATCACGATCACTCTAATTTTCCGACAATAATCTCATTTATCCGGGACCAGGTGGTGTCTGTATTAGGTATGGTGTCTTAGATCCGACCCCCCACATCTTGTGAAAACTTGTATGCATTAACTTTTTTAATTCCGGTTTTATTCTCGAAATTTACTGGACTGTTCTCTGTTGGTGAGCTAGGACTCACCCCCGACATCGCAAGGCCTTACAGATACGGGACTACTGATCAGCTTTTACTGGAGTTGTTATATTGTAGGAATTTCGATAGATGTGATCTAGTTGTTCTCTCCCACCCAATAATGCAACTACCAACACAGACAATAGTCTATTAACTCCTATGTCTAATATCATGTTCCAACTCAATTACCATCTCGTATGTCAAAGACAATACGTCATACGGTAATATCTTGTTGGCAGGAGATTATCCAACTCATTACCATCTCGTGTGTCGGAACAACACGCCATATGGTAATGATCGTTGGCAAGGAATCGTTCAACTTATTTTACCATCTCGTGTGTCAAAGACAACACGCCATATGGTAATATCTTGATTGAATAGGAAGTTGGATATAAACTTAGATTATTCAATTAGGTTTTCCTAATCCTGGAACTCTCTAAATTTGGCTAACTCCCGAAATTACTGAAAATTTTGGCAAAATCTCCTTTGTATTTGTTGACTTCGGGATTTTTTACAATAGACAATTTATATCAAATTCCTGGGTACGCCAACCCCTTTGGTGGAGCAACCCTCAACATCGGTACCACGCAATATATAAAAACCCGGGTACGTCGACCCCTTCGGTGGAGCAACTCTCAACACCGGAACCCACGCAATTAAAGGTATTGATATAAACAATAAAATTAGAGCTTCCAAGGACGAAATTCCTTACCGAAGTGTATTACCGTAGCTATTTTGCAATTGCTCCATTTTTTTGTTTAAGAAACTAATTTTCAGTTAGCAAGAAATATATATATATATATATATATATATATATATATATATACACACACATTTATAAAGATATCATATTCGAAATGTATTGGTCACCACCTTATTTTGGGATCAAAATCTCTTAAGTTCTAACTCTAGCATAGTGTTTATGTCATTGTGATACGTGAATGTCCAAGATTTGGATCTCATAAATAGTACATAATGTAAATTTTTGGAAAAGTAAATTCTATCTTATCAAATTTAGAAGTCATGTGCAATTCTAACGAGACTAATTCATGTCCGAAAACAACTTAAGCCTATCGGAGTGCTTATAATAGTTTATCTTTCTAATATAACCAAATTTTAATTAAAGGTAGCCATTTTAGAACTTATTTCAATTTCGGACAGAAATGGATGCATTCTTCAACTAATTCACCTATGACAAAATAAGAAAATTCATATAACTGATAGGGTTTAAGTATAATCGGACTATATTTATACATATGTGATTCAAAACGGAACCATAAACATACCATAGTATTTTAATACCAAGTAGGACATAGTTTTATATACATACCACACGTCTATCCAATTATATAAATTTTCTAATATGAACATATGACATAACAATCTATACACAAATTCTAACAATCAACCATTTCAAAATTAGATTATAGAATTATATCATTTTGTCCATATCAAATGTCCATATTGTGTCTCACAAGTATCCATGTCGGCTTGTCCAAATTCTTTCGGACATACGTCTCCGAACGCATCATTATTAAACTTAAATTCTTATTCAATTTATATACTAAAAATTTGTAATATTAAGAACACAATTGAAAGTATATACAACTTGAGATAGAAAGGAAGAGGGCTTGCCTTGCCATTAGGTTTTCTCAACCGAATCTATCTCAAAAATTCTCTATTTCCTTCCCAATACCCTATTTCAGAATATTTAGAGTTTATTAGCAACAACCCTACATCCTAACATAGTTTCAAAATTGGAAAGAATTTAGTGAAGGAAGAAGTCATACCTAGGGTTTTGAAAATTTGGGACTAGGGCGTTGATATTCTTCTTCCCCAACTTCTTCTTCTTCTTCAAGCTTCTTCATTTATCCTCTTTTTTTCAAATGATGAGGTAAAGGGAGAGAAGGAAGATGAAGGTGATGGTGGTGAAAATGAAGATGGATGATAATGATGGTGGTGGTGGTGGTGGTGGTAGTGGTGGAGACTACCTGCGAGACGGGGGCGGCCGGCCGGACGGCAGGCGGGGCCCGCCGACAGTGTGGGGGTGGAGGGGGGGACGGTCGGTTGGTCGGGTGCGGCGGAGGCCGGTCCAGGCACGAGAGAGTTGAAAGAGAGAGGAAGGAGATGAGAGTTTTGAGAGAGAGAGAGAGAGGAAGAAGAGGATGGACCGAAAGAGCGAGGGTGGAGAAGAAAAATGTCAGCTCTCTTTCTCCCCCTCCTCTAAATAAACTTCTTCTTTTTAAATGAAACATAATCATTATGTTTCCATTGTTAAAAGTACTAATGTGCCCTTAGTCTTGCATGCATAGAGACACATGTACACTTAGGTGTCTTGGTAAAATTTTGTAAATTGCAAAAAATTTCAAAGACCTTATTAGCAATTATTTTTATTTAATAAAGAAAATAGTTTATAAATAAAATCAGTATTGAACACTTATCAAGTAAAATATAAGTATTCAAAATGAAATAATTCATTTCTCATAAATACGGAAATGTCTGGTACCGGATACCATATTACAGAATATGGCTATGACACTCTACCCACCTTACAAAAATTTTATCCTCGAAATTTAAAAATAAAATTTTCAAAGACGAATAGAAAGAAACAAGATATTTTATCCACCTTACAGAGATAGAGTAGTAATTTATTTAAATGATCAAATAAAACATTTCAAAATTATATTCATTCAAAGTTCAAATATAAAGATTACTCAAGCCATCAAGATTTTTAAAATTCCATATAATCAAATAAAATGGTCAGATACTATGTTGTTTCAATCCATAACCATGTATGTTTTTCGAATTCAAAAATCATATTCTTTATTCTCATTTTCTGACGTGATATGGAAATCTTGTGCATTGTCAATCCGGATGGCTGTAACTTCTCATTTCATGGTTGAAGTGTCTCACAGAAATTTGCCTCGTCAAATGTGTAAAATATTGTTTAATAAATCACAGGAAATTCAATCAACACATACTTCATATTAGGAAATTGAGTTCACAAATAGTGAGTGAGTAATATAGAGAGATCAAAATTCTCATATCACAATCACAATTCAAAGTAGTAATTCTAAGTCACCAATTATAATCCACTTTCAAATTTCAACCTTGCTTGTCCTCGATTCATACATTTAGTTTACTTTTATCATTGAACCAACTTAATATCAATCCACAAGTCAGAAAAATTTCTTTGTGATCACCAATGACTTTATCTTACATACTTATTCCATCCAAATTATATCGACTCAAGATTTCTCTAAGTCATCAATTTTGTCATTAGAAACTTCCATACTATTATTTGATCCACCAACTTAGCCAAAAGGCTGCATGCATAATCATCCTGTTCGAACTATACTCCGGTCTCGTGTATTTCGTTTGCTATTGTCAGCGTAAGCTTATTCAAGCACGCACTGCGTTTGCTAACTCTTAGCATCGGTTCCTTCTAACTCAAGTTCGTCGTGGTGGCACAAAGGCCTTCGCCTATCGATCCCGTCCAACCGAGTACCCGTACGAGCTTTTGAAAATATTTAGACTTATTGTATGGAACATCCCAAGGCACAACGAGAGAGAGCGTACATTTCTTCTTCTTTTTTCCAACGACGAGCTTTCAAAACTGAGAAATCGACGTGAAGTCCAAGGACGTAAAGCCGTGCTCTGATACCAATCTGTCACGCCCCGCTCCCGTAGGAGCGATCGTCCTCGCTAAGGCGTGATGCCGCACGGGCCTAGGTTGCGCCCGTGTAAGGCCAAGTCCAGAAACGACCGATTTGAGCTAGGCCACAGAGTCGCACATAGTGTCCCCATTTGCAGCGGAAAGTAAATGAACACAAATTGAAGCGAATTCAAACTCCTTATTGATATTCAAGACGTTTACAAGCGGCGCTAGGCCGATATTACAAGTCGCTCAAGCTCTCTCTCTCTGAAACATAAAAGGCGTGCCAAGTGGCTTACAACATGGAATGATTCATGGCGATGTTCCGATACATTATGTCCTGTATATGGTGCTTCAGCTCCTTGCAACACTCCAAGGCTCCAGAGATAGCTCCGTGCCTTAGCACGTTCGAGGAAAGCTCCGCACCCGCCGACGTTTCCTGCTTCCTGCAAGCAGACTGTGGGATTATCAGTACATTGTTATGCAGTGGTGGGGAGGCTAGCTCGCCCACAATGCTATCATTACCAAACACGTTCCATTTACTTTTGTGCATCTCTATCATTCATTGTCTTTCTAATCTTGCCTTAGGATCAATTTCATGGCATATTTCATAGCCTATCTCGTGTTGCCAATTTCAAGTGTCGCATGGAAATACATGTACGACTTACCCATACTTACCGTCCGGCCTTCCCTGTCCAAAGCAAACCAAGTTAGACAACAGTTCATATATTCTGACTTAACATGATTCACGTAAGCATTCAGTGTCAAGGGCGTGTTCCTGCCTCAGAATTCTAGCGCGTCGTAGGCGTGTGTTCTTTTAACTCGTTTGCATGAAGCACTCTTTGTTATTTGGTGTGATACATTTCAAGCCGTTCAGTAGGCGCTTGTTCATTTAACTTAGACTACTTTGATTTCAATGCAAGGACTTGCACGTGGATTGCCACTAGCAAAGCCCACTTAATCTATATGCATCGGTCGCTGGCATCACAAACCAATTTGGACATGTCTTCCCCCTTGGTAATTTTTCACCTATCATGGCGTGCGGCTTGGTACACCCTGATAGTCTTTTGAAATACCCGGCCTTACGTCCCCTGGTAGCCAAGCCCGCACTCAGGCCTGTACGTAAGCCAAACTTTGATTTCCGTCCGGACCGGCACGTCCTTCACACTTTGACTGAGCCGCTGGAAATACCCTTATTTCCCCTCTCCCCCGTATACGATGGAGGTGTCCACGACCATTTCGTTTTATTTGTCATTTTAACTCAACGGCTGTCTCTGCGCCGTAGGCTAACCCTTAGCCTTTATGCGTTATCGACCAGGTTGGCGTCCGTGCAGCGCGGGTAGCGAGCCCCGTTGCACGTGCCCGTCACACCTGTCGCTAACCATTCTTTCCTTCTTATCTTTCATTCATTCTTTCTTTCTTATCTTTCATTCATTCTTTCTTTCTTTCACTTGTTCGTTCATTCATTGATTCATTCACATATTCATTCATTCATTCATTCGTTGATTCATTCATTCACTTATTCGTTCATTCTTTATGCAACTCCCCATGCGGGAGTCGCCTCGGCGACCCATCGGTCCCATAGTCTTTCAATGTTGCTACACTCTACTCGGAACGACTATGTTGATAGTCTTTCCGTTTCATTGTTGTAAACCATTCATTGTTTTCATTGTTGAACGCATAAGGGACTTAAACGTAAGCATGTGCCTTAGCACGAGCGTGGAGCACGGTGCGAGAGTTCTTGTATTTTCTATGTTCCTTTCCATATTCTATACAAGCATACAAGATGGGATTAATCCCTTAGCTAGGTGCGTTGGGTCATTTATTAGCATGCGCGGTGTTATCGCCTAGAGATTCTAGTAATAGTGTCCGTATTATTATGTGTCTAGGCTAAGCAAAGACGGGTTCATCGGAGCCGCCCACCTTAGCGATGTTCGCATCGGCCGAGCGACACTCCGAGTGCGCCTTTGAAAGTCCAAGTCTGGATTCATCTTGATGGGCCAATGTAAGCCTTGCATCGATGATTCATCTGGTCGATGCCAACTCTTCGGGTCGACGGCTCGCTTGAGTCGTTGCACTTGCCGTTTAAATCGGCGTTCCGCTAGGACGGAGCGGGTCATTACACCTGCTCATCATCACCTGTGATAATCATATCATCTACATATGCCGCAAGCATGGTGATGTGGCCTCCACTTCGTCTGAAGAAGACAGTGTGATCAGCATTGATCTGCTGATATCCCATCCCTATCATTGCTCTCCTGAACCTGTCAAACCATGCTCGAGGAGACTGCTTCAGTCCATAGAGGGACTTCTTCGGTCTGCAGACCTTGCCTTCTGTCCGTTTAGTGCCGAATCCTGGTGGTATCTTCATGTACACCTCCTCCATTAGATCCCCATGAAGAAATGCATTCTTCACATCCAGTTGATGTAGCTTCCACCCTCCATTGGCTGCCAGGGAGATCAAGGTCCTGACAGTGCTCATCTTCGCCACTGGTGCAAAGGTTTCGTCATAGTCGATGTCGTACGTCTGACTGTATCCTTTTGCCACCAGTCGAGCTTTATAGCGCTCAACCTGTCCATTTGGGTTCTGTTTCACAGTAAAAATCCATTTGCATCCGACTGCTCTTTTCCGTTCTGGCAGTCTCACCAACTCCCAAGTGTGGTTCTTCTCAAGAGCTCCCAACTCCTCATGTATTGCTGTTTTCCACTTTGGATCGTTCTTGGCAACCTGCCAATTTTTAGGTACAGTAATACTATCCAAAGATGCTATAAATGCTCCATGAGAATAAGAGATATGATCATAAGAAACAAACTTAGCAAGGTCCCAACCATATCTGTCCGGAGGATTTTCGGTATTACTGCGAGTAGTCCTTCGTGTAGATAGTGGTATGGGAGAAGTATGAGGAATGATATCACCTGAGGAGGGTGGTGGTGTAGATGAGGAGGATGGTGGTGTCTCAGGAGTTGGGACAGATGCATGCAAGGGACTTAGCACTGGCACTGTAGGCACTGGTCCTGCAGTTTGCTTCTCTCTCCTGCTGTAGGTAAGTAACTCCCCCTGAGCCGTAGGCCTGATACTTCTTATCTCCTCCCCTTGTTCTGCTTCACCTCCATGTTTCTCCTCAACCGTGTCTCTATGCCATACTTCTAGATCGGTTACCACCAAGTTCTCCATCTCCCCCTCTCGCCTTATACTGGTAGTATTAGGCGTGCTGTGCGAAGTTCCCTCCTGGCGGTAGTATGGCTCATGCTCTAGGAAGTGGACATCCATACTAACGAACTTCTTCTTCTCCACTGGACTCCAGCACGCATATCCCTTCTGAGTCGCTGAGTAGCCCACGAAGATGCACTTGACTGCTCTGGGGTCAAATTTTTCAACTGATGGTCTATTGTCTTTCACAAAGCACACGCACCCGAATACCTTTAGTGGGAGTATCCCACTATTATTGCCTTGTAATACTTCGCATAGGGACTTCCATCCCAGGACTTTTGAAGGCATCATGTTGATAAGTTGAGTTGCTGTCAATACTGCATGTCCCCATTGATTTTGTGGGACATTCATATCGATCATCATACTTCTTGCGGTCTCTAGAAGGTGTCGGTTCTTCCTTTCTGCTACTCCATTTTGTGCTGGTGTGTATGCACAGCTGGTCTGGTGCTGTATTCCGTATGCTGACAGGTACTCTGCAAGTGTCCTGTTGGTGTACTACGTTCCATTGTCAGACCTCAGTACCTTCACTACTGCATTGTACTGAGTCTGGACATATTTATGGAAGTCCCGAAAGCAAGCAAATACTTCACTCTTATTTTCATTAAATACAGCCAGGAGACACGAGATGCACAATCAATAAAGGAGACAAAGTACTTATATCCATTCATAGTGTTAGTAGCACATGGATCCCAAATATCAGAATGTATTACCTCAAAAACAAGAGAACTCTTATGACCAGTACCAACATATGAGCTTCTAGTAAGCTTTCCTAACTCGCATGCATCACATACTAATTTCTGTTTATTTGATTTTGCATACATCTCTGGATACAACTTACTTAGAGTATCAAAAGAAGAATGGCCCATCCTCCTATGATGAAGTATCAAAGTATCTTCAGTCCTCTGCTGCATTCCAGCCTTCTCTGCCATAGATATCAATGCTGAGTCCGGTTCTTCCCGATCTAGGTACCACAGTCCCTCATGCCAGGTGTCAGTCCCAAGTCTTCGTCCCGTCCCTTTCTCCTGGAAGATCACCTTAGGAACAGTGTTCTAAATGGCGCCCGCCTAGACCGCCTAGGCGGCGCCTAGGCGGTAGGCGGTCCCTCTCCGCACCGCTTTTCTGTAGGCGGTGGAGTAGGCGGCCAACGGAGGTTGGCGGAGGTGAGGCAGCGTAGGCGGACGCCTAGGCGGAGAAATACTTTACAAAATATTTTGGCCAAAAAGGTTTTTAAAACATTATGGGCCTATGGTTCACTTTTACAAAACTAAAACCTTATAAATCTTCGTTCTACAACTTAGTTATGCATGGAACACCGTTAAAATACGCATATTATGCAAAAAAACTGTTGTAAAATAGTAAAAAGTGTTCAAAATGTATCCACCGCCTAGGCGGCGCCTAGGCGCAATATGCATATTATGCAAAAAAACTGTGGTAAAATAGTAAAAAGTGTTCAAAATGTATCGACCGCCTAGGCGGCGCCTAGGCACCGCCTAGGCGGTAGGCGGACTCTCTCCGCCGCGCACCCGCCTACCGCCGTTTATAACCTTGCTTAGGAATATTAAAAAAACAGTGCATTTTAGTTGGAGAATTATAGAACTAATAGACAAGAGACTGACTGGAAAGGATAGAGCATGTAACACATTGGATAATCTTACTAAACCTGTACAATTAACAGTACCCTTACCGACCACTGGTTGGAAAGTACCATCTGCAGTCTGAATGGTGTCTGCTGGTGCTAGGTGAGTGTACGAAGAAAACTCACTAGCGTTCCCGGTCACATGCCGAGATGCTCCTGAGTCGATAATCCTGTCTGACGTTTTAAGGGAAGACATAGATGCAAGAGCGAGTGACTCGTCAGTACCTTCTGATGGGTGAACATACATAGCAGCGTTGCCTCCGAAGAATGGGGTGGATGTCTCCTCTGCTCCGCTCCTGTCTCCTTCGGTCGACGCTCTTTGCTTTCTCTCCAGCAGGTCCAGCAGTGCCTGATCCTCCTCAGTAAAGGTGCCACCAGCTCCTCCATTCCCTTCTGCCACCAGCAAGTTTGTCTGATAGCCTCCTCGGCCGCCTCGTCGGCCTCCTCGACCACGTCCACGTCCAATATATCCTCGTCCTCATCCACCACCTGAGTCTTCCTCCTTAGGTGGTTTGGTACAAGCATATCGATGATGGCCCATCTCCCCGCAGTTGTAGCACTGCCGATTGTGTTGCCAGAGCTCTCCCTTGGATCCTGTGTCGCTCGAGCTAGCAACTGCTAGTGCTGACTTTGCTTCGGGGGGACCACCTGTCCATGTCTGTAATCTGATCCGCGTCTCCTCCTGGATCATGGCTGAGATAGCCTCCTCGAGACGAGGGATCTCTGGTTGGGCGAGGAGTAAGGCTGTCCTCTGTGCAAATGCTGCAGTCAGCCCTTTGAGGAATTTTATCGTCCTCCTGCAAGCACACATATCTCTCCTTGCACTTCGGGTCCCCGCAGCTTGCCCGTTTCGAGGAGTGATCATAATCCAGCCAGAGACGCTCCAACTCCGTAGCGTACTCTTGTACCGTCTTCTCCCCTTGTACGGTGTCATCGATCTCCCCTTTTATCTGGAAGATCCGTATGTTGTTTCCCACGCCATCATAGGTTCTCCTCAACTTCTTCCGTACGTCTTTCACCATCTCAATGCCATCTACTGTGGAAGCAATAGACTGGACTAAGGAATTGAGAACCCAGATGTAAATCACTATATGAGTGGATTTCCACTCGTCGCGTCCTGTCGAGCCCTCTTCCGACTCTGTCTTCTCGTCCGTCAAGAATCCCTCCAGGTTCTTTCCTGCAAGGGTTCTTCTCACCCGCCGTGACCAACTCAGATAGGTGGCTGGTCCATCCAACTTCAGATCGATGGTGGGTAATTCCAACTTTGGCGGCGCTCGTGTCGTATTATCACCAGCCGACACCTTTATCAACTTCATCAACGTCGCCACATCGTTAGTATCCAGCTTCTTGAGGATCGCCTCCATCGATGCTTCTTCTCGATCACATCACACTTGCTCCACAACTCACGCTTGTCGTCGTCCTCTCCTAAATCCGAATATGTCTGGTTTCATCGGATCTAGACATCATCGGCATCTCCTTGAGAATCTCATATGAGATAAATCTTCAAGAACGATTTTAAGCTTCCCTACACTGTAGGTGCCACAGATGAAATAAATCTCAAGTTTAGGCTTACCTACACCGTAGGAGCCCTAAAAGTGGTGTGCACGGAGGCACCCACGGCAGCAGCGGCGGCAGTAGCAGCCGCAGCAGCGGCACAGCCGCAGCGGCTGCTGGAGCAGCGCAGCAGTGGCAGCGGCACAGCCGCAGCGAGAGCAGCGGCAGCGAGAGCAGCGGCGCAGTAGCTGCAGCGGCAGCGGCGGCATGGGGGGAAGGGAGGGCGAGGTTAGGGGTAGGGTTTGTGTGGAGAGGGTGGCTCTGACGGTATTCTAAGCAAGTTTAGGCTCTGATACCATGTAGAGATTTTTAAGTGATTATTATTGCAATAGAGACTAATATATATAGGAGAGGCTAGCCTCCTCTCCTATCATTCTAGGCAATGTGGGACTAAAGCCCAATAACACTTAACACATATATCAACATATATATATATATATATATATATATATATATATATATATATATCATATTCGAAATATATTGGTCACCACCTTACTTTGGGATCAAAATCTCTTAAGTTCTAACTCTAGCATAGTGTTTATGTCATTGTGATACATGAATGTCCAAGATTTGGATCTCATAAATAGTACATAATGTAAAATTTTGGAAAAGTAAATTCTACCTTATCAAATTTAGAAGTCATGTGCAATTCTAACGAGACTAATTTCATGTCCGAAAACAACTTAAGCCTATCGGAGTGCTTGTACCAGTTTATCTTTCTAATATAACCAAATTTTAATTAAAGGTAGCCATTTTAGAACTTATTTCAATTTTGGACAGAAATGGATGCATTCTTCAACTAATTCACCTATGACAAAATGAGAAAATTCATATAACTAATAGGGTTTAAGTATAATCGGACTATATGTATACATATGTGATTCAAAACGGAACCATGAACATACCATAGTATTTTGATACCAAGTAGGACACTATATACATACCACACGTCTATCCAATTATATAAATTTTCTAATATAAACATATGACATAACAATCTATACACAAATTCTAACAATCAACCATTTCAAAATTAGATTATAGAATTATATCATTTTGTCCATATCAAGTGTCCATATTGTGTCTCACAAGTATCCGTGTCGACTTGTCCAAATTCTTTCGGACATACGTGTTCTAACGCATCATTATTAAACTTAAATTCTTAATCAATTTATATACTAAAAATTTGTAATATTAAGAACACAATTGAAAGTATATACAATTTGAGATAGAAAGGAAGAGGACTTGCCTTGCAATTAGGTTTTCTCAACCGAATCTACCTCAAAAATTCTCTATTTCCTTCCCAATACCGTATTTCAGAATATTTAGAGTTTATTAGCAACCCTAGATCCTAACCTAGTTTCAAAATTGGAAAGAATTTAGTGAAGGAAGAAGTCATACCTAGGGTTTTGAATATTTGGGACTAGGGCATTGATATTCTTCTTCTCCAACTTCTTCTTCAAGCTTCTTCATTTATCCTTTTTTTTCAAATGATGAGGTAAAGAGAGAGAAGGAAGATGAAAGTGATGGTGAAAATGAAGATGGATGATAATGATGATGATGGTGGTGGTGGTGGAGATAACCTGCGGGACGGGGGCGGTGACGGGGGCCGTCGACGGTGTGGTGGGGGGGAGGCGGTCGGCCGGTTGGTCGGATGCGGCGGAGGCCGCTCCAGGCACAAGAGAGTTGAGAGAGAGAGGAAGAAGGAGATGGAGAGTTTTGAGAGAGAGAGAGGAAGAAGAGGATGGACCGAAAGAGTGCGGGTAGAGAAGAAAAATGTCAGCACTCTTTCTCCCCCTCCTCTAAATAAACTTCTTTTTTTAAATGAAACATAATCATTATGTTTCCATTGTTAAAAGTACTAATGTGCCCTTAGTCTTGCATGCATAGAGACACATGTACACTTAGGTGTCTTGGTAAAATTTTGTAAATTGCAAAAAATTTCAAAGACCTTATTAGCAATTATTTTTATTTAATAAAGGAAACAGTTTATAAACAAAATCAGTATTGAACACTTATGATAATAGTAAAATATAAGTATTCAAAATGAAATAATTCAGTTCTCATAAATACGAAAATGTCTGGTAACGGATACCGTATTACAGAATATGGTTATGACAAAATATCTTTACGAAGTCTCTTTTAGGTCCTCGTATTTGTTTTCTTTGTAACAAATTGGGCATGATTGATATCTATGCTCCAGTTTGAGAGAGGGTGTTATGATATTAGTATTAGTATACAATATCTCAATAAGCATGGACCTATATGTAAATGTAACATTCTCATCTCTATATATATAAGTCCAAACCCTCTCTATAGATTTGAAGGGTTCATTATTTTCTATACTGTTCAAAATGTGGATAAGTTACTTCAATAATTGGACCACAATGCATGCGTGGAGATGGATAGCTATCAATTTAAGAATGGTGTCTCAATCCAATCTCATTTGCATGGAGGTATTTCAGAGAGAATCGATTGTACCTTTATTAATCTCCACCACCATCAATCTTAAGAAAATTACTAAACAAGTACGTTTTGAAGCAAAAGTTATTTGAACCAAATCAAAAGATCAATCAAGGATTCCTATTGGTAATCATTTTTCGGTCACTGAAATTAAGTTGAAGATCAAAGAAAACACACTCTTATAAGACCTGTTTTGCGATTGCTGCTGCTTCTCAAAATGTGGCAGCAGGAGCAGCTTTTGACAGCATCCTCCCAACTGCTTCCAAAAGCTGCCCCCAAAATTGAACTTCCATTTTTTTGGGATAAAGCAGCTTTGACCAAATAGTTTTTGAGACCGCATTTTAAAAAGATAAGCAGAAGCAGCCATGATAGGCAAAATCCCAAACCCAGCCTAAATTTGTAACCAATATTAAGGCGACTGTCAACTAAAAAAGTGGTTTCCTAATTTTCCATTGAGAATTTGTAACCAAAAAGGGATTCAAATATCCAGGATTGAACCAATTTAAATCTGCTGAATATATATATATATATATATATATATATATATATATAAAGATGCAGCGGGAGCAAGGGAGATCGGGCGACTGCGCTAGGGTTTCCCCTCCGTGGGATCCCGGCACGGGGAGGGGGACAGGCCGGCCGGCAGCAGCCTGGCGGCGGGAGCAAGGGAGATCGGGCGACTGCGCTAGGGTTTCCCCTCCGTGGGATCCCGGCACGGGGAGGGGGACAGGCCGGCCGGCAGCAGCCTGGCGGCGGGTGGGCCGGCCTCGGGCGGTCCGCTTGGAGGCGGCACGGGCACCGGGGGAGAGGGCTGTACAGCAGCGGCTAGGGGGCGTCGGCGGGCGCTCGCGGCGGCGGCCTCGGCGGCGGTAGTCCCAGCAACGGCGGCGGGGCGGAGGGCGGCCATCCTGGAGGCGGCATATCCACCGGCACGGGAGGAGGCGACGGCAAGGGCGCTGCGGAAGGGGATGGGTCGTCGGGAAGGGCTTCTTGGGTTCCCGAGATCTCCGGAGTCCGGATCTTCCAACCTGGATCTGGATCCCGATCTCACGAGGGACAGATGGAGGGAGGGGGATGGACGACGGTTACGCGTCGCCGAAGCAGAAAGTCAGGAGGAAAAGAAGGTAACGTTCGGACCCCCTTGAGGACACGCAACCCCTCTGATTGGAGGGCAGGGGAGGGGATGAGGCCACGGAGATCGGTGAATGCGACTGGGATCCCCTCCCGGGCGGCGACTGGAGTTGGCGGGAGAACAGTTGGGTGGCGACCTAAACCGGTTGTGGCGGACAAAGGAAAGGGTAAGGCGGTGGACTTGGGTGGCCAGGGAACTAGGCCTTCTCCACCATTGGGCCTCCAGCGGGCTCAGGGGACGATCCCACGTCCCGTGGGCAAGTCTTGGGTGGACATATGTAAGCCGGGGGGGTCGCCAAGCCCCACAACCATGGAGTTTGTTCTCCCTAAGAAAGTGGAAAGTAGTTTCCGGGCCACGTTTCCTGCGAAGAAGATTGCCAAGGTGACGACATTCTGGAAAAATACGTTGGTTCTATATGTTCTAGGCAACAAACCCTTTTATGGTCAGATACGGACGTATGCGGCGAGCATATTGGAGTACGAGGTTCCTTCGGATGAGGTCCTTACTCAGAGAGTGGAGTACGAATGGGTGCCCCCTACTTGTTCCCATTGTGCTTGCTTCGGGCATCTTGATAGTTCCTGCCCGTCTGGAGGATCGCAGTGGGGGGCGGCACCGGCTACTACTGAGTCCCCTGGCTCCTCTCGGACGATGGCGTCTACCCCCGGGGATGACAGAGAGGGAGAGTGTATGCGGGAGGGAGACCAACCGATGGAGGAGGCTGGAGGTCAGAGCCTCCCTATCTTGCCTCAGGCGGCCCCTTCTGGTGGAGCTTTGGTCGTCTTCTCGGCGCAGAGGAGCATGGTCACCAGAGGCATGGTGACTACGGGAAGGGAGGAGCGGGGAGATGGCGGATCGGCTGGTGAGCAAGTTTACAGCAGGAAGAGGCGTGCGGGTCCTCTGCGGGATGGTCCCACTAGCGGAGGGAGACATACCACTGTTACGGGAGAGGAGCTTTGTGTTGACAATCCAGCCTGGGTCCTGATGCTTACTCAGTCTCCCACCCAGTTTGTCCCTACTGTTGAGGTAGAGGAGGATATGACAGAGACGGAAGTGGTACCACCCCCGTGTACCAGTCCAAGTGACTTACAGGGGAACCCCTCCTTTAATAATTAATGACGATTATAGCCTGGAACGTAAGGGGTGTGTGTTCGCTAGGAAGATGGAGGAAGATTTGTGAAGTTTTACACAGGGAGAAGTGCGACATCTTTGTTCTGCTGGAAACTAAGATTAAAGGGGATAAGACTCTTTCCTGTCGGACTCCTACTCATTGGGTCCAGATACACAACTTGTCGATTTGTGACATGGCGAGAATCTGGATCAGATGGAGCTCGAAGTGTTGGGATGGGGACTTGATCTTGATGTCGGAGCAGCTGATTGCTATCGTTTTCACGAATAAAGGTGGTTTTCGTTTTTTACTGGGAGCGGTATACGGCCACAATGACAGGAGACGTCGGAAGGCATTATGAAGTGATATTGCTACAGTGGCGACTGTTGTTGATTACTCACACCTCCCCCTCCTTCTGATGGGTGACTTCAACGCTCTTCTGCACAGAGGAGAAAAGATGGGTGGCAGATCGGTTCCAGATTCGATCTTGCAGGATTTCCAGAGTTGCCTTCTTCAATCGGGCCTTCAGAGTCTGTCTCGCTCGGAATATATCTGGACCCGGTATAACAAAGCAGTCAGGAATAGGGTTGCTTGTCAGTTTGATAGGGCCCTGGGCAACGGGGAGTGGTTCCGCCGCTTCCCTCATTCTCTGGCTGAGGGGTTGGCCGCTGGGACGAGTGATCATTCTCCTATCAGGGTTGGATTCACTTCCAGCCCCTCAGTGCGGCCCCGTCCCTTCCGGTACAACAACAGCTGGTTTCTCTCGGAGGGTTACTCAGACGATTACGGAGGGTGTTGCTCATCAGGTGGTGGGGACTGCTCAGTATCAGATGGTACACCGGCTCAAGTACACGAAGAAGGCGCTACGGACTTGGGTGAAGAGTTTGCCCAAGTCCTCTCTTGAAGATAAGGAGGCGGAGTTTCGGACCATCCAGCATTCCATGCAATCTGACATGTTAAATGGGGACCTTGCGGCTAGAGAGAAAGAACTGATTGGGGAAGTCAATACTCTGCGGCTTCAGAAGGAGATTAGTGCGGCTCAGCGCGCTAAATGCTCTTGGCTTAAGAATGGCGACCGATGTACCAAGTTCTTCTATGATGTCATTCGCACCAGACAGCATCGGAACACCATCTCTCAGCTTCTTGATACCGAGGGTAATCTAATTGGGGCGCCGTCCAAGATCTCAGGAGAGGCGGTCAGGTACTACTCTGAGTTATACTTTCAGACTGACTATCTATCTGTGTTCCCAAATGTAGTCACAAAGAGATTGGTGACTCCATATGGGAATAGCCTTCTGCTTGCCCCTGTCACTATGGAGGAGGTGGAGGCCATTATCAAGAAAACGGACCCCAATAAAGCTCCCTGTCTGGATGGATTTAGCAGTGGGTTCTACAAACGCTACTGGAATATTCTGAAGGTTCCGGTTCTCGAGGCGGTCCAGGAGTTCTTCACTGAGGAGAAGCTGTTGAAGGAGCTGAACCACACTTTCTTGACTCTAGTTCCAGAGAAGGAGGGGGTGACCTTGCTGGCGGACTTTAGGCCTATTGCGTGCTGTAATTATCTTTATAAAGTAATTATGCACCTCATGTGCCGGCACATGGAGGAGATCATGCAGGACCTTGTCTCTCCGAACCAGGCAACATTCATCAAGGGGCGATCTATAGCTGAGCATAGCCTCCTAGCTCATGAGATGGTGAGGGACTTCAACAAACCTGGTGGGAAGAAGGCATGTGTAAAGCTGGATCTGAGGAAGGCCTACGACATGGTCAACAGGGAGTTCTTATGCCACCTTCTGTCTGCTATGGGATTTGATGATCGTTGGGTTGCTTTGATTCGGGAATGCATATCGTCTCCCACCTTCTCGGTCCTTATCTAGGGTATTCTGCATGGGTTCTTCAAAAGCAACCGTGGACTCCGGCAAGGTGACCCCCTGTCACCTTACATGTTCACGCTTGTCATGGAGTACTTTACCTGCTTGATGGATAGGACGGTACATTTTGGGAGGATTGTCCCGCTGTACAGGAGAGTCGAGCCTCCGGTTATCCACCTCATCTATGCCGACGACCTACTGGTGTTCATACAGCCTTCGTTGGAGGGTATGAACATGGTATTTGAGATTATGGGTGAGCTGGAATCACACTCGAGGCTTCAGATGAATAGAGAAAAGAGCAGGGTCTACTTCAGTTCACTTTGCCTTCAGAAGGAGGAGCACGCTGATGCTCTGGGCGTGGAGAGAAGTGAGCTCCCGGTGAAATACCTGGGAGTTCCTTTGACAGTCAATTATGCCCGAGACCAGGATTGCTATAGCCTGGTGGAGTATGCCCAGCGGAGAGTTGAAGGTTGGCAAGTTGTCGGGCTATCTTTTGGGGGACTTATTGAGTTAGTCCGATCGGTTATCTCTGCCCTGGTCCAGTTCTGGCTGCAGTCTATTTTGATACCTGCGGCTACCATCAGGAAAGTTGAAAGAATCTGTGCTGATTTTGTCACGCCCCGCTCCCGCAGGAGCGATCGTCCTCGCTAAGGCGTGATGCCGCACGGGCCTAGGTTGCGCCCGTGCAAGGCCAAGTCCAGAAACGGCCCGATTTGAGCTTGGCCACAGAGTCGCACAGAGTGTCCCCATTTGCAGCGGAAAGTAAATGAACAAAAGTAGAAGCGAATTCAACTCTTTATTGATATTAAAGAAGTTTACAAGCGGCGCTAGGCCGATATTACAAATCGCTCAAGCTCTCTCTCTCTGAAACATAAAAGGCGTGCCAAGTGGCTTACAACATGGAATGATTTATGGCGATGTTCCAATACATTATGTCCTGTATATGGTGCTCCAGCTCCTTGCAATGCTCCAAGGCTCGAGAGATACCTCCGCGCCTTAGCACGTTCGAGGGAAGCTCCGCACCCGCCGACGTTTCCTGCTTCCTGCAAGCAGACTGTGGGATTATCAATACATTGTTATGCACTGGTGGGGAGGCTAGCTCGCCCACAATGCTATCATTACCAAACACGTTCCATTTACTTTTGTGCATCTCTATCATTCATTGTCTTTCTAATCTTGCCTTAGGGTCAATTTCATGGCATATATCATGACCTATCTCGTGTTGCTGAATTCAAGTGTCGCATGGAAATACATGCACGACTTATCCATGCTTACCGTCCGGCCTTCCCTGTCCAATGTAAACCAAGTTAGTCAACAATTCATATGAAATAACTTAACGTAGTTCATGAAAGCATTCATATGTCAAGTGTGTGTCCTTGCCTCGGGTTTTAGCACGTCGTAAGCACGTTTTCTAACTCGTTTGCTCAAGGTACTCTTCATCATTTTGTGTGTTATATTCAAGCCTATTTAGAAAGTGCTTTGTTCAGATTAACTTAGACTACTTTGATTTCAATGCAAGGACTTGCACGTGGATTGCCACCAGCAAAGTCCACTTAAATCTATATGCACCGGTCGCTGGCATCACAAGCCATTTTGGACATCCAAGCCGTGGTATTTCTCAACTAGCGTAGGGTGAGGACTGGCACACACCCCGTTAGTCTCTTGAAATACTCCTGCACTTACATCCCCCGGGTGGCCGAGTCCGCACCCAGGCAGCCCGTAAGCCATATTTTTGATTCCGCCTAGGCCGGCATATCCCCCCTTTGATCATGCCGCGGAATCCCTTTTTCTTTACGGTCACAGCATTCGCCACCCCTCGCTCGTGCCGTTTGTCCACGACCATTTCGTATTAACTTGTCTTTTTAACTTAACGATTGTCTCTGAGCCGTAGGCTAACCCTTAGCATTTTTACGTTATCGACTAGGTTGGCGTCCGTGCAGCGCGGGTAGCGAGCCCCGTTGCACGTGCCCGTCACACCTGTCGCTAACCATTCCTTTCCTTCTTATCTTTTATGCATTCCTTCTTTTCTTTCTTTCTTTCACTTGTTTGTTCGTTCATTGATTCATTCACGTTTTTATTCTTTCGTTCGTTGGTTCATTCATTCACACATTATGCAACTCCCCGTGCGGGAGTCGCCTTGGCGACCCATTGGTCCCACAATCTTTCAACGTTGCTATAGTCTACTCGGAACGACTATGTTAATAGTCTTCCCGTTTCATTGTTGTAACCCATTCATTGTTTCATTGTTGAACGCATAAGGAACATAACTGTAAGCTTGTGCCTTAGCACGAGCGTGGAGCGCGGTGCGAGTGTTCTCGTATTTTCCATGTTTCTTTCCATATTCTATACAAGCATACAAGATGGGATTAATCCCTTAGCTAGGTGCGTTGGGTCATTTATTAGCATGCACAGTGTTATCGCCTAGCGATTTCAGTGATAGTGTCCGTATTATTATGTGTCTAGGCTAAGCACAGACGGGTTCATCGGAGCCACCCACCTTAGCGATGTTCGCATCGGCCGAACGATACTCCGAGCGCGCCTTTGATAGTCCAAGTCTGGATTCATCTTTGACGGGCCATTGTAAGTCTTGCATCGATTCGCATCGATACTTCATCGGGTCGACGCAACTCTTCGAGTCGACGGCTCGTTTGAGTCGTTACACTTGCCGTTTGAATCGGCGTTCCGCTAGGGCGGAGCGGGTCATTACATAATACACCACTCAAAACAAGTCTCGTCCTCGAGACTTCCTGAGTGCAGGTCATCCTACCATTCCTTAACTCGTGTCATCGTATTTTATAGACAATTCTATCGAACGGCTCTATCGTTCGATGGCATCGAATCATGCTCGGTACCTTTCCAAGTTCCGTGTCGCATACGTTTGGTCGATTTTTATTGGATAACTTTTCATTCATTTTAGAGTTGATGGCACTTATTCAATTCAAGTGTTTCTTCGACTTGGTTGCTTTTTCGACGTATCATGGGACTGAAACGGTCGCACGAGGTGCGTTGAAATTCGTCAAATGCGAGTGTCGTAGGCTGAGGCAAACTCACTTTCGTTTATGCGTATCTCAACACCCACTTGCAGCTGTATTCGAGTTCATCATATCGCTGAGTTTGGATCGTGCACGCATTCAAGGCGTCCCCCGAATACGTACATTTCAACCAAGCTTAGCGACTAGCGAAGTCGGACAAGCTACTCGTGATAGTTTTGATTTGCCGATCGTTTTGCTAACTTCGATTTAAAACCGAACTCATGTGCGTATCACATATTGTTTATCTCGGTTCTCGAGATGACCCAATTCGCTTCTCAAGCGTTCTTGTCAACGAAATCAATACGATTTCTTCTCAGCGGAGTCGGCCAAGTCTAAGTGATTCACGTCCGATTCGAGACCAAGTATTGCACTATCATCGAGTACGTCTTCCGACCAATGATTCAATTCGTTATCCCAACTTTTACTTGCGCATCATCCATCCCTATCATTCCCTTCATTTGGGGCCAATCTCGTCGTCGTTCACGCACACTCCCAGTTTCCCGTCCTACTCTAAGTCTTGTTTCCCAAAGTCTATCGTCCGTCCGGATGATACTGTAAGGTCAATCGCACAAGTTCAATCACTCGGCATAGGGTCGTCCGCCTATCCGCTAGGTCAGCTCACAAGGTCATAGTTACAAGTCAAGTCCGTCGCTCATCGTGCAAGGTCGTTGCACAACGCTCGTCCCAAATCCTATGGTCAAACCATTTGTTTGCTTGTACGGGTGTTTCTACCCAAGCTCGCGTCACTCAAATTTCTAAACATCGAGCATGATCACCTAATTCACATCAAGACTTACGTTGCACCTATTCAATTCCGTTCAATCACCAGTTCTAACCAAATTCGTGTATTCGATCACGAGGTCGTCTAGCTTTGACAATATGTTGCGCCCCAATATCACGCAAGTCCGATTATCCAC
This sequence comes from Iris pallida, assembly GCA_029216955.1. Taxonomy (NCBI): domain Eukaryota; kingdom Viridiplantae; phylum Streptophyta; class Magnoliopsida; order Asparagales; family Iridaceae; genus Iris; species Iris pallida. The sequence continues at coordinate 1,773,873 of JANAVB010003200.1, forward strand.
GGTGGTTCATGAATCACCATGCAACGCTCCCGCGGAATAATCATTCTCATCGGGGCGTAACTCTTGTTTGAGTTTTAGACTAACCCATTCTCGATACGCGGATTGGACCTACTCAATCCTCAATTTCAATTCTTCAACACAATTTCCTTTTCGAGTCCACCTTCGCGTCAAACCACAAGTCGAAGCAATCAGATTGCCATGCCATCCAAGTTCAATCACTCCCGCTGTATGAATCACCATATCAGCACTCACGCGGAGTGATCGTCATAATCCGGCGCGACGCATGTGCGAGGCTGGAGTTGCGCTCGCATAAGACAAGAACGTCAACGTTGTGGTTTCAACGAAGCAAATCCAAGCATTTCATTTTCTATCCAAGCCAAGATCGATAGTCCATTTATATTTCGTTCAACTAGAAAATCCTCGAGCCAAATCTATCTTTTCCTCGACACATTTTTAACATTTCAAGTATAGCGTCCAACGGAACAATGACATTTGCACGACCGTCATTCGCCGAGTCAGAGTACCCCCGAGTTATCGCATATCGATCTTTGATACGCCTCAATACCATCGACGATATGCGTAACCTGACGATCTTCCTTTGCAACCAATTTCGAGTCGTGCGACTGATGCTATTGTCCGAGTTGGATATTCCACAATTTCCTCGATATTCAAGATCAAGTTTGATCGCTATTCCTCAAGATCGTTGTCCAAACTCAAGTCACAATTTATTTGAATCAATCCGAAATCGTATGCGCGATCCTCTAAGTTTCCTCGACCAAGACCATTCATTTTCATTCATCGTTCCGAATCGTTTTCTAACTTGCGTTGCCCATTGACAAGTTGTCCGAACGACATCTCGTTCGGGACATTCGAAGTCACGACCAACTAAGCGTGACGCGTTCTAAGGCTTTGCGCGATCACATCGCCTCGTCGACATACCCGTTCTATCCGTATATCTTGTAGTCTCGCTCGAACAATTTCTATAACGTCCATACACCACTCAGGGTTCGAGCCACTCGACTAGTCATCGACACTTATTCTTATTCTTCCTCGAAGCTATCACATACACCACTCGGGTTCAAGTCATACGATCTAATCCTCAATCACGTTCGCGTCATGCGCTAAGACATCCTTCAGATTCGTTCGACGAATCTCTAGCGTAATCGCTCACGTCGCCTCGACGTACTAAGTCGTTCGTACTAATCCTCAAAATCCAAGCCAATCTTTCCGGCTACGCCTAAGCGTTAACTCGATAGCGTTCCTATCGATATACACTCTAAGTGTATCTCTGTTCCCGACCGAGCGGTACTTGATATCGCTCGCAACTCGATTGCACCAGAAGTCGAGGTGCGCGACACGCGGACTAAGTTGTGCCGCATAACCATCCCGTGTGGACTATATTCAAGTTTGTATGCTCACTTGTTAGGTCGACGCAAGACTAGTCAGGCACGCACGCGACATGTTAACTTAACATATGTTCTCTATCGAGTCAAGTCTAACATCGTTCGACATTGTTAACGTAAGGTTATTCAAGCACGCCTTGCATTTGCTAACTTCTAGCATTTTAGTTTTCCTTCGACTCAAGTCTGTTGTGGTTTGGCACAAAGGCTTTCCCTATCGATCCCGTTCAACCGAGCACTTGTACGAGCTTTTGAAAATATTATACTTATTGTATGGAACATCCCAAGGCACATGAGAGAGAGCGTATACTTCCTTATTTCCAACGAGCTTTCAAAACTGAGAATTCGATGTGAAGTCCAAGGACGTAAAGCCGTGGTCTGATACCACTATGTCACGTCCCGCTCCCGCAGGAGCGATCGTCCTCGCTAAGGCGTGATGCCGCACGGGCCTAGGTTGCGCCCGTGCAAGGCCAAGTCCAGAAACGGCCCGATTTGAGCTTGGCCACAGAGTCGCACAGAGTGTCCCCATTTGCAGCGGAAAGTAAATGAACACAAGTAGAAGCGAATTCAACTCTTTATTGATATTCAAGAAGTTTACAAGCGGCGCTAGGCCGATATTACAAATCGCTCAAGCTCTCTCTCTCTGAAACATAAAAGGCGTGCCAAGTGGCTTACAACATGGAATGATTTATGGCGATGTTCCAACACATTATGTCCTGTATATGGTGCTCCAGCTCCTTGCAACGCTCCAAGGCTCGAGAGATAGCTCCGCGCCTTAGCACGTTCGAGGGAAACTCCGCACCCGCCGACGTTTCCTGCTTTCTGCAAGCAGACTGTGGGGTTATCAGTACATTGTTATGCACTGGTGGGGAGGCTAGCTCGCCCATAATGCTATCATTACCAAACACGTTCCATTTACTTTTGTGCATCTCTATCATTCATTGTCTTTCTAATCTTGCCTTAGGGTCAATTTCATGGCACATATCATGACCTATCTCGTGTTGCTGAATTCAAGTGTCGCATGGAAATACATTCACGACTTACCCATGCTTACCGTCCGGCCTTCCCTGTCCAATGTAAACCAAGTTAGTCAACAATTCATATGAAATAACTTAATGTAGTTCATGAAAGCATTCATATGTCAAGTGCGTGTCCTTGCCTCGGGTTTTAGCACGTCGTAAGCACGTTTTCTAACTCGTTTGCTCAAGGTACTCTTCATCATTTTGTGTGTTATATTCAAGCCTATTTAGAAAGTGCTTTGTTCAGATTAACTTAGACTACTTTGATTTCAATGCAAGGACTTGCACGTGGATTGCCACCAGCAAAGTCCACTTAAATCAATATGCACCGGTCGCTGGCATCACAAGCCATTTTGGACATCCAAGCCGTGGTATTTCTCAACTAGCGTAGGGTGAGGACTGGCACACACCCCGTTAGTCTCTTGAAATACTCCTGCACTTACGTCCCCCGGGTGGCCGAGTCCGCACCCAGGCAGCCCGTAAGCCATATTTTTGATTCCGCCTAGGCCGGCATATCCCCCCTTTGATCATGCCGCGGAATCCCTTTTTCTTTACGGTCACAGCATTCGCCATCCCTCGCTCGTGCCGTTTGTCCACGACCATTTCGTATTAACTTGTCTTTTTAACTTAACGACTGTCTCTGAGCCGTAGGCTAACCCTTAGCCTTTTTACGTTATCGACCAGGTTGGCGTCCGTGCAGCGCGGGTAGCGAGCCCCGTTGCACGTGCCCGTCACACCTGTCGCTAACCATTCATTTCCTTCTTATCTTTTATGCATTCCTTCTTTTCTTTCTTTCTTTCACTTGTTTGTTCGTTCATTGATTCATTCACGTTTTCATTCTTTCGTTCGTTGGTTCATTCATTCACACATTATGCAACTCCCCGTGCGGGAGTCGCCTTAGCGACCCATTGGTCCCATAATCTTTCAATGTTGCTATAGTCTACTCGGAACGACTATGTTAATAGTCTTCCCGTTTCATTGTTGTAACTCATTCATTGTTTCATTGTTGAACGCATAAGGAACATAATTGTAAGCTTGTGCCTTAGCACGAGCGTGGAGCGCGGTGCGAGTGTTCTCGTATTTTCCATGTTTCTTTCCATATTCTATACAAGCATACAAGATGGGATTAATCCCTTAGCTAGGTGCGTTGGGTCATTTATTAGCATGCACAGTGTTATCGCCTAGCGATTTCAGTGATAGTGTCCGTATTATTATGTGTCTAGGCTAAGCACAGACGGGTTCATCGGAGCCACCCACCTTAGCGATGTTCGCATCGGCCGAGCGATACTCCGAGCTCGCCTTTGATAGTCCAAGTCTGGATTCATCTTTGATGGGCCATTGTAAGTCTTGCATCGATTCGCATCGATACTTCATCGGGTCGACGCAACTCTTCGAGTCGACGGCTCGTTTGAGTCGTTACACTTGCCGTTTGAATCGGCGTTCCGCTAGGGCGGAGCGGGTCATTACAGATTTCATCTGAAGGGGGGCCTACATGCGATCACTTGGGAACAGCTCTGTCGGCAAAGAAGGAGGAAGATGTGGGTCTCCATCCTCTGTCGGCTATCAGGGAAGCCTCGGCCCTGAAACTGGCATGGCGGTTCATCAAAGGAAAATCTTTCTGGACGGAGTGGATGTAGTCTCGCTATGTGAGGAATGGCAACTTCTGGAGGTGTGGCATTGACAACAACCACTATGTGACCTTCAAACAAATTCTGAGACACAGAGCTGTTCTTCAATCGTCTGTCAAGAGGATCATGTGTTATGGGGCTGGAACTGACCTATGGCTGAATCTTTGGATAGAGCACCAGTCTCTGGTGGACATTATGGACGATCGTGATCACAAGGAGGCGGGCAGAGGTCTGTCTTGTCAGCTCATCATCAGGAATGGGGCTTGGAGTCCGGAGTCCTACCGCCATACTGAGGAGCTTGGTGAGATTATTCGCGGAATTGAGATTGACCCATCCCAGCCTGAGGATACGTGGGTCTGGGATCCGTCTGGCGTGATTGGAGGTCCTACCTCGGAGGAGTTCACCTTCCAGAGTGGCTACAACCTTATGCGTAGTGCCAATCCCCCAACTGGTGATTATGACTTCATTTGGTGCAAGAATCTGGCCAGAAAAATGCAGTTGTGTATGTATCGCATGCTCCTTGGTCGTCTTCTGACCAGGGACAGACTCATCTCTTTTGGGATCCAGGTCCCCAATCCGAAGTGTGCTATCTGTGATTTGGAAGAGGAACCGATGACCCATCTATTTTTTGACTGTGGAGTTTCCTGGTCCATATGGTCTGAACAAAACCGTATGCTGGGCGGAGGTATTTCTGGCAGGTCGATGGGGCCCATCATCACGAGTATTCGAGATTGCAGAGGACGAGGCATAGTCTGGTTCAAGACTGCTAGAATTCGACTGGCAGCCGCTGTCTGGCATGTTTGGCGGGAGAGGAATCGGCGCATATTCAAGGGCCTTATCACCCCTCCGGTTGGTATCCTCCATAATTTGGAGTTTGATGTAAAAGAAATGGTCGCCTGACGGGTGGACGACCATCCTGTCTGTATGTTGTATGAGTTTTGACTGATTTTGGAATAAAATTTACCATTTTTTCCATATATATATATATATAAATATTTAGAAATCATTTCAAAACTTATCCTTAATATTACTTATAAAAGGACACATATTAATGTATATACAATAATTAATATCCAAGAAAAATGTTTCAAACAGTTGGACAGTTTTGCAACTAAAAGTTAATTTGACTAGGATTGATTTCAACAACTAACTAAATGCAAAAGGCAGGCAAGTATCAAGGAATTGAATATTCAGGCACCTACAAACCACAAGATCATAATTTTAATCGATATTTCTTCCTAGCTTGATTTCCATATTCAAACAGTTAGACAATTTTATTGTCCAACATGATTAACAGTAAATTATCATCTTCAAAAAAAAATTCCCCAATTCCCTAATTATTAGCAAGTATAATATTGAATCTCTAATAGATGATCAAAATTAACAACCTGGCTCTACCTCTAAACTTGACAATTATCAACCAATATTTTAGAACCCTAGAGGGGGGGTGAATAGGAAAATAAAAAATAACTAGAGCACAAGAAGCAATATATGACAAATAAAAGGAAAGAGTAAGAAGATCAAACACAAGATGATCCTGGTATCCTCGCTTGAGGCAATCCAGTCCCGGAACTCTCTCCGGCTTAAATCCACTATTTAATCAAATAGTACACACGAGTTTGGATCCGAAGAACTCGCCAACTTCAACACGAGTTTGGATCCGAAGACTCGCCAACTTCAACACACGAATTTTCTTACGAAGGCTCGCCAACTTCAAACAAATGAGAAGAGAACTTGTTGATCTTCTAACACGTGAAGATCGAAAATTACAACTCTTAAATACTCTAGCACTTTGGGAGAGGATGTCAATTAAAAGCTTGGTAGAGTATTAATGGTGGAGCTCTTGGTTGTTTGGAAAATTTATGGCAAGAGTTATTGAAAGCTTCAAGAGAGAGAAGGCTTTCATTTATAGAGAAACCAAGAGTAGGTGGCATTTAATGCTCTTGGATACAGCCTGAACGGCATACCGTCGGTATGCACCGGCATACCGTCGGTATACCGGTCACCCAGTAACGGTCATATTAATATCCGTTGGGAGCATTTAATGCTTCCATTAATGCTAGTCAAAGCAATTCAAAAATCAAATATTTGTAACCCGGTATACCGTCGGTATGCCGCGGCATACCGTCGGTATACCGACGTTTTGTCACAGAACGTTTTTAGGCAAACAAAACGGTATACCGTCGGTATGCCGGAGCATACCGTCGGTATGCCGGAGCATACCGTCGGTATGCCGACGTTTTGTCACAGAACGTTTTGTGGTCCACAAAACGGTATACCGCCGGTATGCCGAAGCATACCGTCGGTATGCCAACAATATTTCACAGAAAGTTTGTGGACGATGAAAACGGTATACCGCCGGTATGCCGGAGCATACCGCCGGTATGCTGTTCTGTAAGATATTGATTTTTGACTTATGCTTTTAGTTCGTCATCCAACCTTAAGTGTTTACAGATATACCTAGACCTTGTACAGACTCGAAAACTTTAAGCAGTGTAGGAAGCCGTCTATGCAAGGAGCGCCGGTATCTGCTTCAGTCTTCAATGCAATGGATGGTAGCACTTGAAAGGATATACTTTATGTAGTAGAGCTTCTGAGAAGATATGAATCTGAAGACATAGAAAACTAAAATATGAAGATGCTGTTAATATATCAAAATAAAATGTGCCAACAATCTCTCCCATTTTGATAATTGACAAAATAGAGAGATAGCATCTTCAGGGAGTAACTCCCCCGTAGGTAGACAACTCCCCCTCAATACGTTTTCTCCCCCTTTGTCACTTAGTGAAAGATGGAAAAAAAATGATGCTAAAAAAATAGTCATAAATGTAGAGCACAGTATCATAGATAAAAGCATGTATTTAGATAAAAGTTGAAACATTGATACATGCAGGACACCCATACTACATAAGACATATTAAAAAGACTCTCCTCTACGAGAGTTTAGCAACATAAGAAGACAAATATCAAGTCCCCGTAGGACTGCAAACTACTAGAACCAACCAAACATAGGTCCCCGAAGGACCGCAAAAGACATAATAAAGACAAACACAAGAAGCTAAGACACTCATTTATTCGACACCACCATCAAAAGGAAGCCACCCCTACTCGTCAGCCGGGTCATCCCCACCATCCTGAGCCTGGTGAAAAGCGTCAAAAGGATCAATGACATCCGGGTACATGAAACCGTAGGCATTGGGATCGGAAAAGCGGGAGGCCTGGTACATTGGATCCTGAAGATTCAGATCCAGAAAAGCGTCCCGGTCCTGAAGAGTACGCTGAATGAAATAGGCCTGGTCGTAGAAGCGGGACTGAATCAGAGTGCCAAGGCCACGAGTGTTGGCGCGCATCTGCTCCTCCGCCTGAGCCATACGCATGTCGAAGTGCTGCTGAGTCAGCGGCATGTAGCGGCCAGAGGTAGAAGGAGTAGAGGCGGGTGCGGCAGGAGTGGAAGCTGGAGGCTCTTGGGAGGAGGAGGCACGGGATGTGGAGGCACCACCGATAGAGCGAAAAACAGCGAGGAAGGATGGGACCCCGTCCGAGTAGCATTGGGAGAGGTCGACTTGCTTGGCTTCCAAAATAAGAGTGACGAAGGAGCCATAATAGAGATTCTGCTTCCCGGCTGGCAGGACGCCGAAGAAAGCATGGAGAAGAGTCTTGGGGAAGGAGAAGGGCTTCCTCGAGTACAAGTAGTACATGCATACCAAGGCGTCCCCAGTGATGGCGTCATAGTTTCCGCCCTTAGGATAGAGTGTGTGGCACACAATCCTATGGAGCTCGTAGTAAAACGGCTCCAGTTGAGCGGAAAGAGCAGGGATAGCAGGAGGGTTGGGGCCCTTGTAAATAATGGCACAGAATTCGTCAAAGGGGACCGCTGACGAAGAATGAAGAGCAGCCAAGCTCGGTAGAGCTTCTCCTCTGTCCGGGACACCAAGAATGCTAGAAAGATCACGAGCCGTCAGGCGAAAATGACGGTCGTTGACCATCGTCTCAATGGCTCCGTTCTCCATGTCCGGGATCATGTTGCAGTAGAAGAGACGAACAGCGGCAGGGTAGACAGGCACCTGACGCCGAAGAAGAGATGATAGTCCAGCCGCGTCGAAGAGAGAAACATGGCCGGGGAAGAGATTCCAGTTAATGGCGCGGCCTTTGTACACGTTATGGTGCACGAAGTGGTGAAACCAAGACTCGGCAGCCAGGGGAGAGGTAAAGACCCGCTGATCGTAGCCATGGGGGAGAGCCACCGGGGTAAAGGGATTCGAAGCGACGGAGGAGGAACGAGCACGCTTGGGGGCCGCCATTGGGAGAAAAAGATAGTTGGAGAAGGAAGTAGGGTTGTGTGAGAAGTGTAGGGAGAAGAAGAAAAAAATAGGGTTTTAAAGAGGAAGGAGGGAAGTGAACGGTTATGGAGTTGGGAATGGGAAGGGTGGGTTGGAAATGATGGAGATAAAGGAGGAGTAATGGGGAAGTGGAAGGGATGGGTAGTTAATGTGATTGTAAGTTATGATATGGGGAAGAGGAGAGGAGGTGGTACATGCCAAGGAGGAGGTGGTTAATAAATGGGGAATAGATCGATATGAAAGGGAAATAAATGAGAGGGATGAAGAAAAGAGAGAATGGAAGAAAAGGTGGGTCCCGTGCAGGATGTGACTCAGCAGTCCGCCGCGCACCGGTATACCGCCGGTACACCGGTGTATGCCGACGGTATACCGAAGTTTGGCACAGAACCTAATTCTGAGCCAAAAACGGTATGCCGTCGGTATACCTAAGTATACCGTCGGTGTGCCGGCCGAGGAGAACTATGAGTCAAAATTTAAAATGCCTAGTTCTTGGCAAAGAAAAACGAAACGATCTTCCGGGAGCGGTTTGGTGAAGATATCGGCTAACTGATAAGTAGTGTCAATAAATTCAAGACGAATATCCCCCTTTTGTTGATGGTCACGAAGAAAATGGTGTCTAATTTCAATGTGCTTCGTGCGTGAGTGACAAATCGGATTTTTTGTAAGATTAATTGAGATAGTGTTATCACATTTAATAGAGGTGCAAGTATGAGAAATGCCATAATCTATAAGTGTTTGTGACATCCAAAAATTTGTGCACAACAACAACCGGCCGCAATATACTCGGCCTCATTGGTTGAAAGAGCAACAGAATTTTGTTTCTTACTGAACCACGATACCAAGGATTTCCCAAGGAATTGGCATGTACCGCTAGTGCTTTTTCGGTCAATCTTGCATCCGGCAAAGTCTGCATCCGAGAAGCCGTGAAGCTCAAAGGATGAAGATTTTGGATACCAAAGGCCCATGTTCACGGTGCCTTTGAGATACCGAAAAATATACTTTACGGCACATAAGTGCGATTCCTTTGGATTTGCTTGATAACGTGCACAAAGACATACACTAAACAAGATATCAAGACGGCTAACAGTTAGATAAAGTAAACTACCAATCATACCTCGATACTTACGGATGTCAACCGATGTGCCATCTTCATCATTGTCAAGCTTTGTCGTTGTTGCCATAGGAGTCCTCATTGATTTGGATGAGTCAAGTTCGAAACGCTTGAGGAGATCCTTTGTATATTTTGCTTGATTGATGAAGGTTCCTTTGGGTCCTTGTTTGATTTGTAATCCCAAAAAGAATGATAGCTCGCCTATCATACTCATTTCAAATTCTTCCTGCATAACTTTAACAAATTCTACACAAAGTGTATTGTTAGTAGAACCAAAAATAATGTCATCGACATAAATTTGAACCAACAAAAGAGTGTCATTATGGGATTTGATAAAAAGTGTTGTGTCAACCTTGCCCTTAGAAAAATTGTGAGAAACAAGAAAGGAGCTAAGGCGCTCATACCAAGCACGGGGAGCTTGTTTACGGCCATAAAGGGCTTTGTGGAGTTTGAACACGTGATTAGGAAATTGAAAATCTTCAAAGCCAGGAGGTTGTTTTACATAAACTTTCTCTTTAATAATACCATTAAGAAAAGCACTCTTAACATCCATTTGAAAGAGTTTAAAATCATTAAAGCAAGCAAAGGCACAAAGCATGCGAATGGATTCAAGACGAGCCACCGGAGCATAGCTTTCGTCGTAGTCAATGCCTTCCTCTTGGTTATAGCCTTGAGCAACCAATCGGACTTTGTTACGAGTCACTAACCCATCTTCATTAAGTTTATTTCGAAACACCCATTTAGTTCCAATAATGGGATGATTGCTAGGTTTTGGGACAAGTTCCCAAACCTTGTTTCGCTCAAATTGATTTAGCTCTTCTTGCATCGCTATCATCCAAAATTCATCAAGAAAAGCATCATTAACATTTTTAGGCTCTATTTGAGAGATAAAAGTCACGTTCGTACAAAGATCACGAGTTGAGGATCTAGTGCTAACACTGGAGGAAGGATCCCCAATGATAAGTTCCTTAGGATGGTTGGTGACAAATCTCCATTCTTTTGGGAGATCCTTTTGAGGAGGCTCGAGAGGTGGAGACTTTTGTTGGAGGAGTCACAACTTCATTGTTAGATGAAGAAGGACGATCTCCAATAGAGGAGTTCTCTAACCCAAACGAGATGTCATCAACATCATCGGAAGAAGAGAATGTAGAAGAATTAAGTTCATTAAAAGAGACATTAATTGACTCTTCGACAACAAGACTTCTTTTATTAAAAATACGAAAACCTTTACTATGCGTAGAGTATCCAAGAAAATTTCCTTCATAGGCTTTTTCTTCAAACTTGCCTAGGTTATCCTTGGTATTCAAAATAAAACAATTACAACCAAAAACTTTAAAATATTCAATAGAGGAAATTTTGTCAAACCAAAGCTTATAAGGAGTCTTCTTAGAAATAGGTCTAATCAAGACCCTATTTATAACATGACATGCCGTGTTAACGGCTTCCGCCCAAAAATATTGGGGGAGCTTATATTGGTTTAACATAACCCGGACCATATCGCCAAGGGTTCTATTCTTTCTCTCCACAACACCATTTTGTTGAGGAGTACATGGACAAGCAAAATCATGTCCAAAACCATTCTTTTCACAAAATCTTTTGAAATCGGCATTGTCAAATTCTCCTCCATGATCACTTCTAATCTTGTTAATAGAAAAACCTTTCTCATTTTGAACACGTTTACAAAAAAGCAACAAATTTACGAAAAGTATCACTTTTGCAAGCAAGAAAAATAACCCAAGTAAATCTCGAAAAATCATCAACCAAAACAAAAACATAAAGCTTGCCTCCAAGACTGGCAACTCTACTAGGACCAAAAAGATCCATATGAATAAGTTGAAGAGGTCTAGAGGTACTCACAGAGTTGATGGATTTGAAGGATGACTTGGTCAACTAACTCTTCTCGCATTCTTCACATACCATATCCTTTTTGAACGGGATACTTGGGAGTCCTCTTACGAGCTTCTTGGTAGCAAGACGAGAGATGGTATCCATGTTGGCGTGTCCGAGCCTCATGTGCCAAAGCCAACTTTCATCGTTCTTAGCAACTAAGCACCTGTCATTGTTAGTGTCTTCGACAAGATATAAAACATAGATATTGTTTTCTCTAATGCCTTCATAAACAATAGATCTACTTGAACTATCGGTAATGAAACATTTGAGCTTAACAAACTTGATATCATAACCATTATCGGTAAGATGACTAATACTAAGAAGATTGTGTTTAAGATTAGTAACAAGATACATTCTTAATACAAGGATAAGGAGGGAAACCGATATTACCATTTCCTATAATGTGACCCTTGAGATTGTTACCAAAAGAGACGTGTCCTTCCTTCTTCATCGATAGCGTTGTAAATAATGAAGCATCCCCGGTCATGTGCCGTGAACAACCGCTATCGAGAATCCACTTGCTTCTAGCATAAGAAGGACTCTTCACCTACAACATAAGTTGAAGAAGAACATTTTGGTACCCATGATCGTATGGGTCCTTGAGTGTTAGTCTTAGGAACCCACTTAAAAACTTTCTTATCAACAAGTTTCCTTGTATGACAATAATTGGTCGTATGTCCAAGCAAGCCACAGTAGTTGCAAATCATAGATGATTTAGAAGAAGATGTGTGAGAATCATGCATATGTGAATCTCTAGTGCGAGGAGTTCTAACATTAGTATTATGTTGATGATAATAAAAAGCATGATGCGAAGTGTTTTTCTTAACAAATGGTCCTTTCCTTGTGTTAGAAAAGAATTTGTGTGTAGTGTTCATGTAAGAAGTATGCCTAGCATTGTGATGAGTGTGGAGGTGTCTTGGAGTATGCATGTGAGTAGTGTTCTTATTACCTAGTTTCTTACTCTGTACAAGAAGATCATTATACTTAATAGAAGTATCATATTCTCTCATATTAGCATCTTGAACCTTATGCATAGCAAATTTATAAGCTCTTCTCATGGATTGAATCTCATCATCCTTTTTCTTGATGGTGACAAGAGATTCTTGAAACTTGAGTCGCAAAGACTCTATCTCATCCGTGTCAGAAACAGAAGATTTTTCCTTTACATCAATAATGATGCTTGAGAGTCTTTCTACTTCAAGTTGAAGAGCATCAACCTCTTTTAGAGATTTCTTATATTTATTCCTAACACCTTTGTGCTCTTCATGCAATTCAAGGATAGCTTTCTCCAAGTCATCATAAGTAAGAGTATTTAAGGAGAGATCATCAAGTACCTCATCGGTTGCCATGAGACAAACGTTGGCATTGTGTTTGCACTCTTTGTCGTTGTCGGAGTCGCTTGCGTCACTCTCACACCAAATGCTTGTGTTGGCGAATTTCCTGGAGGACAAGCTTCCCTTGCTAGGCTTCTCGTACTTGCTTGAGTCTTTTCTTATCATCGGACAGTCCCTCTTGATGTGTCCGGGTCTTCTGCATTGATAACACGCCGGATCTTCCTCATTGTCCCGTCTGAAGCGGTTGGCTTTGTTAAATTTGAGAAACTTCCGGAAGTGCTTAGCTGTGAGAGCTATTTCTTCATCGTCGTCCGACTCATTGTCGTCGGAGCTATCCTTGGAGTAGGACTTTGTAACTTTGAGAGGAAGAGACTTCTCCTTCTCTTTGGTCTTCTCCTTCTCATTCTCTTGTATGGAGGATTCCTCTTGATCCTTCATATCGAGTTCATGAGTCATTAGCTTACCCATGAGGGTCTCAAGGTTCATGACTGTCGGGTCGTTCCCCTAAATGATTGCGGTAGCTTTAGGACTCCAAACTTTTGTCAATCCTCTAAAAAAATTTCTGATCTTTTCATGAGCAGGATATTCCTTACCAAGAGAAGAGAGAGGATTAATAATATCACCAAAACGAGTAAACATGCAAGTAATAGATTCATCATGCTTCATCTTAAAGGACTCATATTCTTGCGTGAGTCTATTAATCTTGGATTCCTTCACTTGTGAAGTACCCTCGTGTGTGACTTCAAGTAACTTCCAAATCTCATTGGAAGTCTTGCAAGTAGAGATTCTGTTGAATTCACTACTGTCGAGAGCACAATAAAGAGCGTTCATAGCCTTGGCATCTCGACTAGCAAGCTTCTTGGTGTTTTCAGTAAGTGTGTCCCTAAGGGTGTCAGAAGCAATATCCTCAATAACTCTAGAAGGAGTAGGAAGACCATTTATCACACAATCCCATAAATCGAAATCTATGGACTTCAGATAAATGCTCATCATAATCTTCCAGTAGTTATAGTTGGTTCCATCAAATAGGGAAGACCTATTTGTGGAGTGTCCTTCATTGTGGAAGGTGTTGATACTAGGGTTAGTGGCCATGGATCACTCAAAGGGTGTAAATCCAAATCAAGAGAACAAAGCTCTGATACCAATTGTAGAACCCTGGGAGGGTGAATAGGAAAATAAAAAATAACTAGAGCACAAGAAGCAATATATGACAAATAAAAGGAAAGAGTAAGAAGATCAAACACAAGATGTATCCTGGTATCCTCGCTTGAGGCAATCCAGTCCCGGAACTCTCTCCGGCTTAAATCCACTATTTAATCAAATAGTACACACGAGTTTGGATCCGAAGAACTCGCCAACTTCAACACGAGTTTGGATCCGAAGACTCGCCAACTTCAATACACGAGTTTTCTTACGAAGGCTCGCCAACTTCAAACAAATGAGAAGAGAACTTGTTGATCTTCTAACATGTGAAGATCGAAAATTACAACTCTTAAATACTCTAGCACTTTGGGAGAGGATGACAATTAAAAGCTTGGTAGAGTATTAATGGTGGAGCTCTTGGTTGTTTGGAAAATTTATGGCAAGAGTTAGTAAAAGCTTCAAGAGAGAGAAGGCTTTCATTTATAGAGAAACCAAGAGTAGGTGGCATTTAATGCTCCTGGATACAGCCTGAACGGCATACCGTCGGTATGTACCGGCATACCGTCGGTATACCGGTCACCCAGTAACGGTCATATTAATATCCGTTGGAAGCATTTAATGCTGCCATTAATGCTAGTCAAAGCAATTCAAAAATCAAATATTTGTAACCCGGTATACCGTCGATATGCCGCGGCATACCGTCGGTATACCGACGTTTTGTCACAGAACGTTTTTAGGCAAACAAAACGGTATACCGTCGGTATGCCGGAGCATACAGTCGGTATGCCGACGTTTTGTCACAGAACGTTTTGTGGTCCACAAAACGGTATTTTACAGAAAGTTTGTGGACGATGAAAACGGTATACCGCCGATATGCCGGAATATACTGTCGGTATGCCGATAATATTTTACAGAAAGTTTGTGGACGATGAAAACGGTATACCGCCGGTATGCCGGAGCATACCGCCGGTATGCCGCTTTGTAAGATATTGATTTTTGACTTATGCTTTTAGTTCATCATCCAACCTTAAGTGTTTACAGATATACCTAGACCTTGTAAAGACTCGAAAACTTTAAGCAGTGTAGGAAGCCGTCTATGCAAGGAGCGCCGGTATCTGCTTCAGTCTTCAATGCAATGGATGGTAGCACTTGAAAGGATATACTTTATGTAGTAGAGCTTCTGAGAAGATATGAATCTGAAGACAGAAAACTAAACTACGAAGATGCTGTTAATATATCAAAATAAAATGTGCCAACATAATCAGTATTTGAAGGGGAGAGGGTATGGAGTACATTTGATCGTTGTTCTAACGTGTTTAAATTGTTACAAAATCACATGGATGTGTTTACAGTTATCATCCCAAGCATGCATTCAAATGACTTGTTTGAGACGCAAGGTTTGTTCCTTTCTGTTAACAAAGGATAGAACATAACAACTACTTCCTCAAAAACATTATCCCAGCAGCATCTTCGCTCAAATGACTCCCATGTTGCAGTAACTCATATTCCACAAGAAGAAACTACGAAGATACCCAAGATTCCAAGAAAATTCATCACCTGGTTATAAGGCGATCTTTGACGTTTTAAAATTTTAGTATAAGGCTATCTTTGACGGTCACCCTGGGGCTTGATCCGAGGACATCCCCTCTACTCCCTTCCCATACGAAAGGCCGAAACCACTTGGTTTCCAACCATCATTAATCTCTGTTTATACTTTGAATATCTTCATACACAGTTGTGCACGATTCCATTTAAGAAATAACCTCTGTTATGCACTTTCCTTGACAAGTGCCAAACGCCAAACATTGGGGTAAAGGCTTTGTGTTTAGTCTTTCTTGTTGTGTTTACTTCCGTGGTTCTAAACAATGTTTCCAAAAGCTCTTGGTGCTCCTAGGTGAGCTGCCATGCCTCATCACCTGGGAGCGCCTATGCGCGTTCAGAGAAGAAAAGTACAACCTAGGCAGCTTCTCAAATTCCCTTTTCATAACATTTTTTTGGCACTTTTGTAGCTCTATGTTAGGTTATCCAAATATGTCATATCCCCAGAAACTCATCAAGCGTGAGTTTTTTGTCAATAAACTAAAGAAAAGGTCAAATTATCAATAAAAAACAACATAGTAACTTAACGATGTCACAACATAGTCTATGAAACACAACATTAAGTTTAAAAACAATAACATCATACATAAGTTATTATGATAGAAGACAAATTGTTCAAATGGAAAAACAAACATAAGATAATCAACGAGTCACTGTTCCACATTCCAAAATAACTTTTCCAATCCTTCTTCTACTCGATCATCCATAATGACTTGATGAATCCTTCTCCTTCCTACTTAATCATCCATCATTTATCTTCGTCATCCTAAGTCTGAGAGATCATCCTGAACATTATCCTCAATATCATTATCGAAAATGAAATCTTCATCCTACTCAATCTCCTCTCTTTCTTTCTTTTTTATTTATGTCTATTTAAATAGTAACTTATTGTGTTAAAACTTAAAAAAGACTCTATTTTGACCTTTAAAACTTAACTATGCAATTTTAAAAACCAATAAAACCAAACAAACCCATAAAACTTTATAAAACCCAAACAAAGCCTAGAAAAACTGGATAAAACACCCAATATACTTATGTGCGCCCCTAGGCTCGCCTAATTTCGCCTTTGGCGTCTTTCTCACCTAGGCGTCACCTAGAGAAGATACCTCACATGTCTTTGGATTAGGCGATGAAACATCTCTCTCTCTCTCTCTCTCTCTCTTTTAAGCGCCTAGGCGTGCCAGGGCAACGTCTTTAACAACACTGGTTCTAAATGCTAGTTTCCTGGCATTTGAACGAAAAACATTCAGAGGTGTAATTGGCAGCATGATAAGCAAAGTAGCAAACAGTGTGAATAATCATTGAACTAAGGTCTAGCGCAGATAGATCTTAAAACCACAATAGCTATTTACTTAGAAGAAGCAGCCATATAGGGAAAATGGAGAGATGCATATAAATGCCAATTGGTATGCCAACGATAACCCACATGAAAGGTCTAAGTCCAGGCTGAAGGAGCAAAAAACTTGGAGCAGGGACTGAGAGGAGTTCGTTCGGAAACATGAGAAGAATCTAGATATATTTACAGCATTAAATTTTGGAACCATCTATTAGCCACATATCTTCTACTTACACAAGCCTATTCAACTTTTTTTAGACTAAACGATGGGAAAATAATTCCCCCAGCGTTCCATTAAAGATGATTAACGAAACACAAATACCAAGTGCAAGGAGATAATACCTCAAAAAGAAAGAAAAAAAAGAAAAAGACAAGTTACAAACTCTACAAAAAAAACCTGAAGATCTGTTGACTAGTTGAAGCTTACCATAGCTAGAATCCATCACTTTCGTACATAATTCGGTAATATATCTTGAGGTTCCTCATGATTTTTGTGCCACGCTCCCACAATGAATATCCAATTCATAAGATAGCATTGTCAAAAAGTTAAAAAGCAAGCTTTTCACACAATCACAAAATACAAACTCCTTCAACGAGTCAGACCCCCTAACAAATGAACAACTGGCTTCCCCTTGGTGACTTGGCCCCATGCCAAATGAATACCCAGGTTACTGCTAGTGCCTATCTATTCCCTCTGCATATGAGCATCCGGCTTCATGGAAGCGGCTCAACCCTTTCCAAATTAACAGTCGGGTAAGCATTAGCGACTCTTCCCCTCGCAGATGAGCACCCAGCTTCCTAAAAGTGACTCGACCCTGTACCAAATGAACGCCCGGGCTCCCGTTAGTGAACCATCCCGTCGCAAATGAGCACCCAGCTACCCGACGATCACTCAGCACCTTGCTGAATGAACACCCTGGTTCTTGCTAGGAACTCCTCCCCTCGCAAATGAGCACCCTGCTTCCCATGAAGTGACTCGGCCCCTAGCCTACTCAACCCATTTGTCTTTAGACAAGTATCATATGATGAGTGTTAAATGGAATAAGCTGTAGACTAAATTTATACCTATGCTACTTGTTGATAAATCCTGATATTTCATCATAGACCTCTCTTTGCAGAGTCTATCGATCAACCTTTAATCCATCTTTAAACCATAAGATAAATCTTGGCTATTTCAAAATACTAGCCATGGATAGAGATGAGTCAGTTGACACCGCTACAAATGTTACAGCACAAAGTGGCCAAGAATGAAACTGTGGCGCTATTTACAACCATAAGAAGATATATCAGGCTCATATTCAATGCACTTTTAGTGGGTAAATTCCTACCTGAATTCCTTCTGATAGCTCTACTTCTTCACTAGCGGTAAGAAGCTTCGAAGTGCTAGTTGTTCCCTGCAAATAATGTAATGGATCTGAATAATCAATCTCCTGCACAGCAGAGCGTTTTTTCTTTACAGATGATCCTGAGTTCATGGAGATGACAGTACTAGTATCCTTCCCTGCGGCCCTTGCTCTTCTATCTCTCCTCTCAGTTCGACGCCCTGATCTCACTGTTATGTTTTGAGATTCCTGAATTTCTAGATGAGTAAATTCATTGTGCTTTGAAGAAGAAAGGCCTCCATCTTTATACTGATTTGCACCAATCCTTTCTTGGGATTTGTTTTCGGGCATAGCTGAACTATTCCTTATGCCAACCAATTCCATCTCGGTGAGCCTGATCCTCTCTAACTGTAGGATGTCAGCTTCAGATAGACGATCTTCTGAATTGTCCATTTTGACAAATGGTCCTTTTCCAATCAACTGAGCTGCATCTTTGGCAACTTCAACAGCTGCTCTAGCAAGTGCAATTGCCTCAGCAGCTGCTGCTACTACCGTGGCCTCCTCATCTGTGAAAAGTGTTTCTGCAGGCAAGGTTGCTTCCCGAGCTGTCTGGAACATTTAAGTTGGATAAGAGTAAATAAAGATGTAAAAAGAGGTACAATTTTAGCAAATGATCGTTCTTAACTCCAACCACCTCTAATAAAAGAACCAAAACTGTTGTACGGTAGGGACAAGATAAAAAGTATACATGCTAGATTTAAAGGAGCAAAATGATTATTTTCCATTCCTTCATGCAGACCTAAATGGCACCCTTCTCAAGGCACTCAGATCGTCATGAAAACAGCATTCAGCTCGATATGGTTTTCAGAATTTCTCAAACGATGGAATAACGCCATAATGGTTTTGTTTGTAACAAAATCATGATCAATCTTTTTGTACAAGAACTAAAGTGGTAGCAAGTCTCATGATTTAAAGGTTTTGACTGTCTTGTAAACCACCAAATTGTTTTGTTCTCTTCAGACTCCATAACTTAAAACAGTTTTGAAACAAAAAAGCTATTTTAGAATCAACTGCACAAATCAGTCATGGACACTCGCTAATAAAAGAAATAACTCCTCTCCCTATAGTATATGGAGAAATAAATGTAGCATAAAATTTTCTGCAGGACAATTATTAAATATAATTTTGCAACCATTCTAATACATTTACCCAGTACTCCTAAGTTAATTATGAAATGCTAAATGATCGTAGTCTTATATGTGGAAGATATTTTGGATATTTAAGATATTGTTGACAACAACCCCAAATCATTTCATACAATTGCTAACTCAAACATTTACAATCCTCCTTCTTAGGTTTTAATTTAAATTTTTCTCAAGTTTCTCAAAAAATAAATCATTTAAAACTTTTCTAACAAGGATATGTTGTTTACCACGTCTATTACCAGCGAAGAATTCATCCAGATATTCATCCTCGTGAAGTTACAAAGAGTGAAAAAGGGAAAGGGGCAAAAAGGAAGAAAAAAATACGAGAGCTTCAACTATTTCTTTCCTCCTAGAAACTAATCCACCCTGCATAAGAAGAAATAATCCAGATATCCGTCTAACTTGCAAAACGTTAACTCATCCCATGTTCTCAAAAGTTCATCTCTTCGAACTTCTCTAAGCAAGGATATATTTGAACCGTGCACGCTTTATTACCAGTGAGAAAATATTGTAGTGTGTTTAAATATATTATTTGTGACATTACTTATTCTAAAAAAATGTAAGAGAATTCACCCATTTCATGCATATACCAACTGCCTAGAAAATTCTTCATAGAATCAAGTCTGACTAGTGACTACCTTGGCAGGACCCCTGGCTCCAAGATATCCCAGGCCTCTCGAAGCAGCCAATGAAGTATTGTGAGCTTCTGGAGCAGGAACCTGCAGCTTCTCAATATCAATCACAGCTGTCATACAAGACGAAAAACACTGGCTGCGGAAATGAACACGGTCTCTCGCCTTCACTGCACAAAAGAGAAGCCAAGCCAATCCAAGCCGACATAAGATCCATTTATTTATATTATTTACTTATTTTTTAAAAATGAAAGACTATTAGAGCATCCACAGTGTAGACACTCCAAACATATACTCCAAATTACTAGAAATTGTGTAAATTATTACTTTTGGAGTATCTCCTTAATATTGGCACACAGTGGTACACTCCAAATTAACATCCTTCCTTTTTTTCCTCTCTTTTTTTCCCTTCCAGTTTGGTAAGAATTTTTCCCCCTCTTTTCCCTCTTTAGTTTTCTTCCCTGTTTGATAAGAACGATTAATTTAATGGGCCCACAAATTAATGTAGCGGAACTGGGGCACGCTCCAAATATGGGGTGCCCGTTAGCTTTCTAGCAATTTTCAAGTATGGACAAGTGTCGGCTAAAGCCTTCAAGTGCTACAAAATCTAACTAAAGTCGAAATGTAGCAACTGAAATCTCTGACACTGTGGATGCTCTTACTAGAGTTAAGAATCCAGCATAGATTCAATTGCAATGCTACATAAAATTTCTGGATGAAAATGCTAAGAATAATAAGGGTGTGAATGAAGCGTAGGCAGAAGGGGCTTACTTTTTAGTTTTATTAGTTTGGAAGATGAGATAGATAAAAGTGAGGAAATATGTACTTATCAATCAGACGGAGAGGTAGGGTTTAAACGAAGTAGAAATGAAGGAAGCTTAAATAGTAATTTAAAAAAAAAATAGAATCAAATAATACCGTGAAGGGCGCTGATGGAAGAGGAGGAGGTAGGTTGATAAGGGAAGTGTGGAAAGCGGCAGCAGGCCATCATCATTTTGTTTCTCCAACTTTTTCTCACTTGCAGTACATATATATAGATCAATCAACAAAACAAGAGCAAACCCTCCTTCTTCTTCTTCTTCTTCCTTTTCCTTTTGGTCATGGGGAGGATAAGGAACAGAACAAAACGAAGAAGCACCCGCTGACTCACACACACTCCCTCTCTCTCTCTCCTCTCTATTTCATTTTAGTCTCTCTCTCCTCCTGTATTATTATTATTTTCTTTCTTTCTAATTTTATCAAAAAAATATTTAAATATTTAAATTAAAATTAATATTTGTTGTATATATATTTATATTTTAACTAAAACTTCTATAAATTTAATTAAATTTTAATAATAGTTTGTTATGGATATTTTTATGATATTCTTGAAAAATAGTTCAAATATTTAAATATTTTTGAATTAAGATTTGTTAAACAATTTAAATATTTTCTAATATTTTTCTTTAAATTTAGTTTTTAAGTAGTTTTAAATTTAGTTTTTAAATAGATATTTGTACGGACTGAAAGAGACAAAGTTAGTTTTATTCGTAATTTTTTTAAGAAGTCGTGGATGAAAAAGTTAGGGTCTGTTTGGATATGATTTCTGAATTTTTTTTTCTGAAAACAGTTTTTTGAAAGTAAGTTATAAAGTTGTTTTCTGAGTGTAAAAATTCTGGCTTTGTGTTTGGTTACTTTCATCTGAAAAATAGTTTTATAAAATAAAAGTTCAAAATTCTGTTTGGTAAAATATCTTGTAAAAATAGTTTTTATTAAAATTTTATAAAATATTTATATTAAAATTAATCTGTTCGTGTTCAATTTGTATCCCCACATTTTTTTGTGTCCAATAAAATATTCGTATCATATTTTCTGGTCCAATTTGTGTCCAATTATTCTTGTGTCCAATAAAATATATGTGTCTAATTTGTGTCCCATATTAATCTGTTCGGCTCGACGTCGTCGTCATCGGAAGAAGAGTCGGTCTGGCCAGGAGATGAGGCCACCGGGGGACCACCCTGGGCTCGCCATACTGGACGACGGGGTCGGTGGACGAGCTCGGCACAGCGGCTGCTGTTACCACGAATGAGAAGCCACGGCTGCCGTGACCTTGACCTCAGTTGCCGGCGTCTAGGGCTCAGGCGGAGCGATGATGACCGGAGGCGCCGTGCGGGCGGCGGGACGTCGTGGCCGAGTTCGACCAACAGAGATCGAGTGGAGGCGTCGTACGACGAGTTCGTCATGTGGGAGGCGGGGCATCGTAGGCGAGTTCGACTGGAGGCGTCGCGGTCGTCATCCTCGTCGAGTCTCCAAGAGGTCATCGTCCTCTCATCGAGATGGTCGAGATGCCGTCCACGTCGAGGCTAGGGTTAGGGTTAGACTTTGAAGAAGAAGAAGAGATGGTGGAGCAGGTAAGAACTTTTGGAAAAAAGTGGAGAGAGAGGGAATAGGAGAGAGACGTGGAGAGAGAGAGAGAGAGTGGAAGACCCTTGAGAGTTTTCAGGGACCGGAGTGAGTGAGAAAAAATCTCGAAAAACAGGTTTTTTTGTTTTCTAAAAATGAAGTTTAAAAGTTGTTTTGTGATGAAAGTTTAGAAAAAAGTTTAGGGTGTGTTATAACCAAACGTTATTTATTGGGGATTTGAGTTTAACTCAAAAAGTCATGTTTTAAAGCATAAACAAACACGGCCTTAATTTTTATCTTTCGTAATTCTTAAAAAATAAAATGGTCCATGATATTTATACGGCTTAGACGACTCACTTTTGAGCCGTTTTGAAGCATCTTTATGGTAAATACCACAAATTCCTTGAATAACATTGAGGGTCTGCTTCGATTGAGGAAAAAAATTAGTCATAGTTAAGTAGAGTCAAGTGAAGGAAAGTTAAGTGAGGGAAAGTAGAGTCAATACATATAATCTTGGTTGGATTTGAGGGAGAGTTAAGTGGGGGGGTGTTTAATAACTCTTGCTTGGATTTGAGATTTTGAGTGAGAGTATGATTAATAAAAATTTAATAATTATTAAAATATCCTTATTACACATGTCATAAAATTAAATTTGATTGGAATTTTAATGAACTTGTCAAAATATCTTCAGAAATGAGGAAGCTAAGGAGCATCATATAAAAAGCAAGAAAAAAAAAAAAAAAGTCATGATATTTTATAGAAAAATAAGGGGTATTTGTAACTTTTTAAACAAAATCCCTCTCCTTAACCCTCCAATTTGGAGGGTTAAAAAAATAAATAAAAGAGGGTTAAACAAACCCTCGCTTAACCATTTATAACTTCCCTCATGAACTCCCACCCTCAAACCATGTATGGTTTTTATTTTCCCTCACTTATCTTTTCCTCACTTAACTCTCTTAACCCTCAATCCAAGCAGACTCGAATAGGGATTGAAATATTGCAAGAATTATCACTTGTACAAGAAGATATTTTATTATTTTACCTTCAATTTTCGTTACCATACATGTTATATTTGCAGTTATAAGACATACGCAGTTGCATGGTTATGGCCAACTTGTGCACGAGATTTAATTTTTTTCTCGAATAATATATGGGGCACCGGAACTATATCGGTGTTGGCACATTTTATTTTGAGTAATCAACAGCATCTTCGTAGTTTAGTCTTCTGTTCTTCAGATTCAAATATTCTCAGAAGATGTACTACATGGAGTTCTTCACTTCAAGAGCTTCCTCCTTCTTCCTTGAAGACTGTAGCAGTTACCGGCGTTCCCTGCTTAGAGTCTTCATGTCTGTACTGGTCTAGGTATATCTGTAAACACTAAAGGATGGATGATAACTAAAAGCACAAATCGAAAAACATGTCATTCAGAGCGGCATACCGGCAGTATGCTTCGGCATACCGGCGGTATACCGTTTTCGTGTCCAGAAAAGGTTCTGTGACAAAAAGCGGCATACCGACGGTATGCTTCGGCATACCGGCGGTATACCGTTTTTGGACTCTAGAAAGTTGCTGTCTCGAAATGTCGGCATACCGACGGCATGCTGCGGCATACCAGCGGCATACCGTTTTTAGCAACACAAAAGTTGCTGTGATCAACTGTCGGCATACCGACGGTATGCTGCGGCATACCGGCGGCATGCCGTTTCTAGCAGCTCTAAACTTTCTGTGACATTCTATCGGCATACCGACGGTATGCTCCGACATACCGGCGGTATACCGAATTTCGAATACTTAGTTTTCGATTTGGTCTGACACGCATTAATGGCCGCATTTAATGCTCTTGAACGGTCATAATTATGACTGTTACTATTTGACCGGCATACCGGCGGTATGCCGCGGCATACCGACGGCATGCCGGTCTGCCTGCATTTCAGAGCATTAAATGCCACCTACTCTTGGTTTTCTTATAAAAGGAAGCTCTCTCTCTCTCTTGAGCTTCCTCACCAACTCTTCCATAAATTTTCCAACAACCAAGAGCTCCACCATTAATACTCTTCAAAGCTTTTTATTGTCATCCTCTCCCAAAGTGCTAGAGTATTAAAGAGTTGTACATTTCGATCTTCACGTGTTAGAAGATCAACAAGTTCTCATTCTCTTTTGTTTGAAGTTGGCGAGCCTTCGTAAGAAAACTCGTGTGTAGAAGTTGGCGAGTCTTCGGATCCAAACTCGTGTTGAAGTTGGCGAGTTCTTCGGATCCAAACTCATGTGTACTATTTAGATAATAGTGGATTAAAGCCGGAGAGAGTTCCGAGACTGGATTGCCTCAAAAGAGGATACCAGGATACATCCTTGCGTTTGCGTTTGATCTTTCTACTCTTTACTTTTAATTGTCTTTATTGCATCAATTGTTGTAGTTTATATTTTATTTCCCTATTCACCCCCCTCTAGGGTTCTACAATTGGTATCAGAGCCTCGTTCTCTTGATTTGGATTTACACCCTTGAGTGATCCATGGCCTCTAACCCTAGCATCAACACGTTTCACAATGAGGGACACTCCACAAATAGGCCTCCCCTATTTGATGGTACCAACTATAACTACTGGAAGATTAGGATGGGCATTTATCTCAAGTCCATAAATTTCGATTTATGGGATTGCGTGATAAATGGCCTTCCTACTCCTTCCAGAGCTATTGAGGATATTGCTTCTGACACCCTTCGGGAAACACTTGTCGAAAACATTAAGAAGCTTGCTTGTCGAGATGCCAAGGCAATGAATGCTCTTTACTGTGCCCTCGACAGTAGTGAATTCAACCGGATCTCTACTTGCAAGACTTCCAATGAGATTTGGAAGTTACTTGAAGTCACACACGAGGGAACTTCACAAGTGAAGGAATCTAAGATCAGTAGACTCACGCAAGAATATGAGTCTTTTAAAATGAAGCATGATGAATCTATTGCTAGCATGTTTACTCGTTTTGGTGACATTATTAACCCTCTCTCTTCTCTTGGAAAGGAATATCCCGCTCATGAAAAGATAAGGAAAATTCTTAGAGGATTGACGAAAGCTTGGAGTCCTAAAGCTACCGCAATCATTGAGGGGAACGATCTAACCGTCATGAACCTAGAGACCCTCATGGGTAAGCTAATGACTCACGAGCTCGACATGAAGGATCAAAAGGAATCCTCCATTCAAGAGAAGGAGAAGGAGAAGACCAAAGAAATGAGAAGACTCTCGCTCTCAAAGCTTCAAGGTCCTACTCCAAGGATAGCTCCGACGACAATGAGTTGGATGACGATGAAGAAATAGCTCTCACAGCTAAGCACTTCCGGAAGTTCTTAAAGTTCAACAAGGCCAACCGCTCTAGACGGGACAATGAAGAAGACCCGGCGTGCTATCAATGCAGAAGACCCGGACACATCAAGAGGGATTGTCCGATGATACGAAAAGACTCAAGCAAGTACGAGAAACCTAGCAAGGGAAGCTCATCCTCCATAAAGTTCGCCAACACTAGCATTTGGTGTGAAAGCGACGCGAGCGACTCCGACAACGACAAGGAGTGCAAACACAATGCCAACGTCTGTCTCATGGCAACCGATGAGGTACTTGATGATTTTTCTTTAAACACTCTTACCTATGATGATTTGGAGAAAGCCATTCTTGAGTTACATGAAGAACACAAAGGTGTTCGGAATAAATACAAGAAATCTCTCAAGGAGGTTGAGGCTCTTCAACTTGAAGTAGAGAGGCTCTCAAGCATCATCATTGATGTGAAGGGAAAATCTCCTATTTCCGACACGGATGAAATAGAGTCTTTGTGACTCAAATTTCAAGAATCTCTTGACACCATCAAGAAAAAGGATGATGAGATTCAATCCATGAGAAGCTCTTATGAATTTGCCATGCGCAAATGTCAAGATGCTAATAGAAGAGAATATTCCACCTCTATTAAGTATAATGATCTTCTTACACGAAGTAAGAATTTAGGTAATAAGAATACCACTCACATGCATGCTCCAAGACACCCTCACACTCATCACAATGCTAGGCATAATCATTACATGAACACTACACACAACTCCTTTTCTAACACAAGAAAAGGACCCTTTGTCAAGAAGAACACCTCTCATCATGCTTTTTACTATCATCATAACACTCATGGTAGAACTTCTCACACTAGAAACTCACACATGCACAACACTCACACTTCTTCTTCTAAATCTTCCTTGATGTGCAATTATTGTGGTTTGGTGGGTCACACTTCTAACTTTTGTTATACAAGAAAACAAGTTGACATGAGAGTTCTTAAGTGGGTTCCTAAGACTAACACTCATGGACCCATAAGATCATGGGTACCAAAATGTTCATCTTCAACTTATGTTGTAGGTGACGAATCCTTCTCATGCTAGAAGCAAATGGATTTTCGATAGCGGTTGTTCACGGCACATGACCGGTGATGCTTCACTTTTTACAACGCTATCGATGAAGAAAGAAGGACACGTCTCCTTCGGTAACAATCTTAAAGGTTATATTATTGGAAATGGTAATATCGGTTCTCCTCCTTATTGTATTAATAATGTATGTCTTGTTACTAATCTCAAGCATAATCTCTTAAGTATTAGCCATCTTACCGATAATGGTTATGATATCAAGTTTGTTAAACTCAAATGCCACATTACCGATAGCTCCAATGGAACTATTGTGTATGAAGGCATTAGAGAAAACAATATTTATGTTCTTTATCTTGTTGAAGGTACTAACAATGACCAAAGAACGATGAGAGTTGGCTTTGGCACATGAGGCTTGGACACGCCAACATGGATACCATCTCTCGCCTCGCCTCCAAGAAGCTTGTACGAGGACTTCCTAGCATCCCTTTCAAAAAGGATATGGTATGTGAAGAATGCGAGAAAAGTAAGTTGACCAAGTCATCCTTCAAATCCATCAACTCTGTGAGTACCACTAGACCCTTCCACCTTATTCATATGGATCTCTTTGGGCCTAGTAGAGTAGCTAGCCTTGGTGGCAAACGTTATGCTTTTGTTTTAGTTGATAATTTTTCGAGATTTACTTGGGTTATTTTTCTTGCTTGCAAAAGTGATACCTTTCGTGAATTTGTTGCTTTTTGTAAACGTGTTCAAAATGAGAAAGGTTTTTCTATTAACAAAATTAGGAGTGATCATGGAGGTGAATTTGATAATGTTGATTTCAAAAGATTTTGTGAAAAGAATGGTTTTGGACATGATTTTGCTTGTCCCCGTACTCCTCAACAAAATGGTGTTGTGGAGAGAAAGAATAGAACCCTTGGCGATATGGCCCGGGTCATGTTAAACCAATATAAGCTCCCCCAATATTTTTGGGCGGAAGCCGTTAATACGGCGTGTCATGTTATTAATAGAGTCTTAATTAGACCTATTACTAAGAAGACTCCTTATGAGCTTTGGTTTAACAAAATTCCTTCTATTGAATATTTCAAGGTTTTTGGTTGCAATTGTTTTATTTTGAATACCAAGGATAACCTAGGCAAGTTTGAAGAAAAAGCCTATGAAGGGATATTCCTTGGATACTCTACTCATAGCAAAGGTTTTCGTGTTTTTAATAAAAGAAGTCTTGTTGTCGAAGAGTCAATCAATGTCTCTTTTAACGAACTCAACTCTTCTACATTCTCCTCCTCCGAGGATATTGATGACATCTCATTTGGGTTGGAGAACTCCTCTATTGAGGATCGTCCTTCTTCATCTAACAATGAAGTTGTGACCCCATCAAAAGAGTCTCCTCCTCTCGAGCCTCCTCCAAAGGATCTCCCAAGAGAATGGAGATTTGTCACCAATCATCCTAAGGAGCTTATCATTGGGGATCCTTCCTCAAGTGTTAGTACAAGATCCGCCACTCGTGATCTTTGTGCCAATGTGGCTTTTATCTCTCAAATAGAGCCTAAAAATGTTCATGATGCTTTCCTTGATGAATTTTGGATGATAGCTATGCAAGAGGAGCTCAATCAATTTGAGCGAAGCAAGGTTTGGGAACTTGTCCCAAAACCTAGCAATCATCCCATTATTGGAACTAAATGGGTATTTCGCAACAAGCTAAATGAAGATGGGTTAGTGACTCGTAACAAAGCCCGATTGGTTGCTCAAGTCTATAACCAAGAGGAAGGCATTGACTACGACGAAACCTATGCTCCGATTGCACGTCTTGAATCCATTCGTATGCTTTGTGCCTTTGCTTGTTTTAATGACTTTAAGCTATTTCAAATGGATGTTAAGAGTGCTTTTCTTAATGGTATTATTAAGGAGGAAGTTTATGTTAAACAACCTCCCGGTTTTGAAGATTTTCAATTTCCTAACCACGTTTTCAAACTCCATAAAGCCCTTTATGGCCTCAAACAAGCTCCACGTGCTTGGTATGAGCGTCTTAGCTCTTTTCTTGTCTCTCACAATTTTTCAAAGGGAAAAGTTGACACCACACTTTTTATTAAATCACATGATGGGACTCTCTTATTGGTTCAAATTTATGTTGATGATATTATTTTTGGTTCTACTAATAATACACTTTGTGTAGAATTTGCCAAAGTTATGCAGGAAGAGTTTGAAATGAGTATGATGGGTGAACTCTCCTTCTTCTTGGGGTTACAAATCAAACAAGGGCCTAAAGGAACCTTCATCAATCAAGCAAAATATACAAAGGACCTCCTCAAGCGTTTCGACCTTGACTCATCCAAATCAATGAGGACCCCTATGGCTACAACGACCAAGCTTGACAATGATGAAGATGGCACATCGGTCGACATTCGTAAGTATAGAGGTATGATCGGTAGCTTACTTTATTTAACGGCTAGCCGTCCGGATATCATGTTTAGTGTTTGCTTGTGTGCACGATATCAAGCCAATCCAAAGGAATCACATTTGAGTGCCGTTAAGCGCATTTTTCGTTATCTCAAAGGCACCATTAATATGGGTCTTTGGTATCCGAAATCCTCATCCTTTGAGCTTCACGGCTTTTCGGATGCGAATTTTACCGGATGCAAGATTGACCGAAAAAGCACTAGTGGCACATGTCAATTCCTCGAGAAGTCCTTGGTATCGTGGTTTAGTAAGAAGCAAAACTCTGTTGCTCTTTCCACCACTGAGGCAGAGTATATTGCGGCTGGTTGTTGTTGTGCACAAATTCTTTGTATGTCACAAACACTTTTAGATTATGGCATTTCTCATTCTTGCACCCCTATTAAATGTGATGACACTAGCTCTATCAATCTCACGAAAAACCCGATTTGTCACTCACGTACGAAGCACATTGAAATTAGACACCATTTTCTTCGTGACCATCAGCAAAAAGGAGATATTCATCTTGAATTTATTGATACTACCTATCAATTAGCCGATATTTTCACTAAGCCTCTCCCGGAAGATCGCTTCTCTTTCCTTTGTCGTGAACTAGGCATTTTATCTTTTGATCCTTAGTCCCAGTCGACCGGCACACCGACGGTATACTACGGTATACCGGCGGCATACCGTTTTTCAAGGCAGAATTAGGTTCTGTTTCGAAAGACGGCATACCGTCGGTATACGTCGGCATACCGCCGGTATGCCGGGCAGCGGCGGACAGGCTTTCATTTCTGGATTCGGGCCCACATTCTTTCACTCCTTTATTTATTCCTTTTTACCCTCTTCTATTCTCTCTCATCCATTCCATCAATCTTCAACTCCCATCCCATCACCTCCCTTTTCATTTACTATCCTCTATCTCTTCACATTAACTACCCATCACTTCCCCCCTTTTTCTTTCCTCTTTTTACTCCACCATCATAACTTCCCTCCACCTTTTCAACTCCTTCTCTTTCAAACTTCCTCTACAACCGTTCCTATCTATTTTCAAAATCATCTCTTCATCTTCCTCCTCTCTTTAAAAACCCTCCTTCCTCCCTCTCCTCTCTACTCCTTCTTCCTCCACACCATAGCACCAATCCCTCTCCATGGCCAACCCTAAGCGCCCCCGATCCTCCTATTCCTCCGGGTTCAACCCCTTCGTCCCGGTGGCGCTACCTACCGGCTATGACCAACACGTCTTTTCCAACTCTCTGGCCGCC
Source organism: Iris pallida (assembly GCA_029216955.1). Lineage (NCBI taxonomy): Eukaryota > Viridiplantae > Streptophyta > Magnoliopsida > Asparagales > Iridaceae > Iris > Iris pallida. Next base: position 1,804,300 of record JANAVB010003200.1, read on the forward strand.
GAGCTTTGGTTCCAGCACTTCGCCAATCACAACGTATTCAAAGGACGGGCGATCAACTGGAACCTCTTCCCCGGTCACGTCCCTTTGTTTGACGATGCCGGTCTCTCCTCTCTTCTAAGGCGCCAAATCCCTGTCTACCCTGCTGCTGTCCGCCTTTTCTATTGCAACATGAGAGGGGATGACGACGACCCTTCCGCCATCCAATCTATGGTCAATGACCGCCACTTCCGTCTCACATCTCGGGAAGTGGGGGCCATCTTAGGCATCCCAGACAAAGGGGATGTGTTACCTCTTTTGGGTGCTCTCAACTCCTCGGCGGCGTCCCCTTTCGACGAATTCTGCCGAATCATCTGCAAGGGTCCCAACCCTCCTGCCATTCCGGCCCTCTCTGTCCAGCTGGAGCCGTTTTATTACGAGCTCCATCGGATCGTGTGCTACACTCTCTTTCCGAAGGACGGGAACTATGATGTAATCACTGGTGATACCCTCGTCTGCATGTACCATCTCTATGCCCGGAAGCGATTCTCCTTTCCAAAGACTCTTCTTCTGCAATTCCGGCGTACCATGCCTTCGGGGAAGCAGAATCTCTACTATGGCTCTTTCATCACTCTGCTTATGGAGGCCAAGCATGTTGACCTGTCTCTCTGCACCACGGATGGCGTCCCCTCATATCTTGCTATCTTTCGTACCCTTGCTGGCGCCTCTACTTTCCGTGCCTCATCTTCCCAAGAGCAACCGGCATCCACGCCTGCTGCTCCCACATCTACCCCTCCTCCTTCGGGCCGTTATATGCCGCTCACTCAGCAGCATTTTGATATGCGGATGGCCCAGGCGGAGGAGCAGATGCGGGCCCACACTCGTGGACTTGGCGCCCTGATCCAGACTCGTTTCCACGATCAGGGGTACTTCATTCAGCACACTCTTCAAGACCGTGATGCTTTTCTGGATCTTAATCTTCAGGATCCCATGTACACGGGCCTGCGCTTCTCTGACCCCAATGCCTATGGGTTTATGTACCCTGACGGCATTGATCCTTTTGGCGCCTTCCAGCAGGCTCAGGGTGATGATGATGATCCGGCTGAGGATTAGGGATGGTCTTCCTTTTGATGGTGGTTTTGGTTCTTGAGTGGTTCTAGTTTTTATGTGTGTTTTCTGTTTGTTGTCTTTAGTGGTCCTTTGGGGACCGGTTTATGGTTGTTTTAGTTCTTTGCTGTCCTTCGGGGACATTATCTATGGTTGTCTTTTGTGTCTGGCTCTCGTTGTGGAGAGTCTTTTATCTTCTTACTATGAAATGTATGGGTCCAGCATGTATTCACTTTCTCTTTAATATATTCATGCATGCTTTTTCTTTATATACTCATGTCTTTTCTCTTATGCAATATTTCTATTGATTATCCCCATCTTTGACTAAGTGACAAAGGGGGAGAAATCGTATTGAGGGGGAGCTGTCTACCTACGGGGGAGCTACTCCCTGAAGATGCTATCTCTCTCTATTTTGTCAATTATCAAAATGGGGGAGTTTGTTGGCACATTTTATTTTGAGTAATTAACAGCATCTTCGTAGTTTAGTCTTATGTTCTTCAGATTCAAATATTCTCAAAAGATGTACTACATGGAGTTCTTCACTTCAAGAGCTTCCTCCTTCTTCCTTGAAGACTGTAGCAGTTACCGGCGTTCCCTGCTTAGAGTCTTCGTGTCTGTACTGGTCTAGGTATATCTGTAAACACTAAAGGATGAATGATAACTAAAAGCACAAATCGAAAAACATGTCATTCAGAGCGGCATACCGGCGGTATGCTTCGGCATACCGGCGGTATACCGTTTTCGTGTCCAGAAAAGGTTCTGTGACAAAAAGCGGCATACCGACGGTATGCTTCGGCATACCGGCTGTATACCATTTTTGGACTCTAGAAAGTTGCTGTCTCGAAATGTCGGCATACCGACGGCATGCTGCGGCATACCGGCGGCATGCCGTTTTTAGCAACACAAAAGTTGCTGTGATCAACTGTCGGCATACCGACGGTATGCTGCGGCATACCGGCGGCATGCCGTTTCTAGCAGCTCTAAACTTTCTGTGACATTCTATCGGCATACCGACGGTATGCTCCGGCATACCGGCGGTATACCGAATTTCGAATACTTAGTTTTCGATTTGGTCTGACACGCATTAATGGCCGCATTTAATGCTCTTGAACGGTCATAATTATGACCGTTACTATTTGGCCGGCATACCAGCGGTATGCCACGACATACCGACGGCATGCCGGTCTGCCTGCATTTCAGAGCATTAAATGCCACATACTCTTGGTTTTCTTATAAAAGGAAGCTCTCTCTCTTGAGCTTCCTCACCAACTCTTCCATAAATTTTCCAACAACCAAGAGCTCCACCATTAATACTCTTCAAAGCTTTTCATTGTCATCCTCTCCCAAAGTGCTAGAGTATTAAAGAGTTGTACATTTCGATCTTCACGTGTTAGAAGATCAACAAGTTCTCATTCTCTTTTGTTTGAAGTTTGCGAGCCTTCGTAAGAAAACTCGTGTGTAGAAGTTGGCGAGTCTTCGGATCCAAACTCGTGTTGAAGTTGGCGAGTTCTTCGGATCCAAACTCGTGTGTACTATTTGGATAATAATGGATTAAAGCCGAAGAGAGTTCCGGGACTGGATTGCCTCAAAAGAGGATACCAGGATACATCCTTGCGTTTGCGTTTGATCTTTCTACTCTTTACTTTCAATTGTCTTTATTGCATCAATTTTTGTAGTTTATATTTTATTTTCCTATTCACCCCCCCTCTAGGGTTCTACAATCGGTCTAGGAGGAAATGTACGGAAGCGTGACGCCAGAAACGATGCATTACAGGAAATCCATTGAGGCTAGCTATGTAATGCCCCGCTCCGCACGGTGCATTATGCTGAGTTGTTGACACGAAGAGTTGCGTTGACCCGATTAAATATCGATGCAAATCGATACAAGAGTACATTGACCCAAAAAATGCATCGAGTCGGATCGAAGCAAAGTGTTATGTTGACCCGATGAATGCATCGAGTAAGATTGATGCAAGTGTTAAGTTGGCCCAAGAGAAAGTATTGAGTCGGTTCGAAGATTCTAAGAAATCGAATCGACGCAAGGCACAAGTCCGATTCGAACGAATATTGATTTTAGTTGGTTTCGTATGTAGGCTATACGTTTACGCTAAAATATAAGAGGTCAGCATTTTGCCCTATTTACAATGGTGTCTGCAAAACCAAATCATCGTCTTACAACGGACTGAGGCATAGGCACGTACGGTAAGCCAAATCGGTCGAATAATTCAACGAAGTACGAAGTGCTTGAATGGATAAGTCAGAAGAGTTGGCCGCGTAACAAAGTTATGAAATCGAGCCGCATCGGCTCGGCGAAACGATAAGGCGTATCGGCTTAAGGTGGGGGGACTTTGACTCTTCTTTCCTACTCCTTCATGTCTAATTAAAATACATCATTGTATGCTAAGTTAACCTATCGAGACCACAGGCGTAGCTCGATCGAGAGATGAACATAGTGCGTGTCGAACGCTAGATAGAACAATTGAAATAAAACGTATATCAAATGTACGAGTCACTATTAAATATTGAATATCGCAAAGGCGAGCGCCTCGGTACGCAAGCCATAAGAACATGGGATAGCTGTATCGACGAGTGCCTCAATGCACAAGTCATTTGTACCCTCCTACACGAGTTAGAAGGCTAGCACATTGAAAGACAATTGAGATGTGCATGAGCCATGAACATTGAACACTAAGGCATAGAACATGAAAATACGGTATCGAGGCGTGCATTGCATGCACGACTCGAATAATAGAGAACAATTGTGTTAAAGTGTGCGTATGTGCACGAGAATCATAAAAGATGGCTTCGTTGCAAAGAGAACAGTTGTGGCATGAATGTGACAGAACTGTCGAATGTGGCACGGTGCCTTAGAAATATTCAGGACCTTCGAGTCGTTCGTTTGACAAACATTGAGTTGAGACATGGTGTCATTGAATATTGAAACGAAGAATGAAATCGTACAATGTCACTACCACTTTTTAGAGCAAGGATATTTTAGTAATTTGTGAATATTTGATTATTTTTGAATTTTATTTAATTCATAATGTGCTAAGTGATATATTAAGTCTAACCCTAGAATTACCTAATCTAGAAGTTGATCATGATCCTAAAGACTAAGTTAGTAGAATTCAACTAATTAACTAAGTCCGAAAATATCTAGATACTATGTTAGAAACTAGATATTTGTGGAAACCTTAAGCTTGTTTCGGCCTTAACCTAAAAGGCTTGATTTACAACTAAAAGAAGGCCTTTAAACTAAATTGGACCTAACCCTAACCCTAGACTCACCTATGGCCAGCCAAGTATGGATCCCCCTACCTATATAAGTGAACATTAGCCCCTTGCCTCCTTTCATTACAAAATCTAACCCTAAAATTGGTGTTCTTTCCCAAATTTGTCCTCTTTCTCCAAATCATCTCCAAATTCCACCAAATCAATTGCAATACACTCCCTAGTGTAGAGAAGGTCTCTATTGGCTACCTAGTAAGGATTGGAAGCAATTTGGCCATTGGATTTGGTGTGGGATCCTTTCAAAGGGCTTTTCATTAAGATTCCAACTCTCAATAGGTAATAACCTATGAACCTATTAATTTTCTGATTTCTCACCATAGATGCATTCATTTAGGGTCTCCCTAGCCCTAGGCTAAGTTTGGATTCAAATCAAATCCATTTGGTGTGCGTATCGTAAGAGTATCGGAGGGGTATTTGAAGTGTTCGGCAAAATGTCCCTTAGAACTTTTTGTTCTCTGATTTATGTGAAAATTATATATTTGGAAAGCTTATTATATGTAGATTGTATATATATTTGAATGAGTTAATTTTGGGTTGTTTGGTGGCTGGAATCGGACACGGGGATACTGTACGAGCACAGTAGCAGTGCCCGGCTACTGCAGTGCTAGTGCAACCTCGACACGACTCCATGTCACATGATGGTGGCTGTTTTGGGTAGGGGCTATGTCTGACAGTGGGCCATGGTTGTGGGGTTTCAATTGGTGGAGTTTTCGAACTGTGGTTTGACCCACAGATTTAGCCCAGAGCAGTCGGGGCACTGCAGCCATTGAACACAATGCACACTTTGTTTCACACTGTTCCTGGACACACTTTGACACCTAATGAACACACTATTGACACATTGGACACAAGTTAGACACCCCATACATTTGGCATTCACACATGTTTTCATTCGACACACTTGTATATGATATTCAATTGACACTCACCATGTTCTGACACTCAAACACACACTTCACATTTCTGATACTCTAGTTTCTTTTGACACTTTGGTTCATTACTTGACACATTGACCCTCATGTTCACATCACTTCTTGACACTATGACACACATGTTGGACACTGCATAGACACGTGCAATTATTTCACATCTGACACACTTGTATTCATTCCTTACACTCTGTCACTCACTCATCCTCACACCCTCACACACTCATTCATTCACTCACATTGTTCTGATACACTATGACACAGCCACTTGACATTAAACACAAAGAGCAAACTCTAGAAACATTTAGATAGGTTCTGCCATCATGTCTAGATCACTGTATTTGATAATTATCTATCCATTGTCTGATGTTTAGTACCTATACAATATGCCATGCATACATGTTAACCCCTCGAGCACTTAACCATCTTTCCCTTCTTTATATCTTAATCTAAATAACCACTTAACTGATACTCTTAAGTATTATTCCTTTTTCATTTGATTCATTGCACACTGGGTCCAGTTTGTATTGGTCCTGGCCCTTTCAACTTGGACCTTAGCATAGCTAACTTATATTTGTATATGTTATATACATGTGTAAGTGCCAGGTTAGTATGGGTTGGCTTGTGTGTTATAAGAGATATGTAGATATGGAGTGAGATTTTTTGATGTATCAGATATTTAATTTGTCGAAGTATAGGTATTACAGTAGACAATTGCTCCTTTGTTCAGTACATATTTTGAGTTGTCCCTTTGTATTGGTTCAGTAAGAACACCTCCATATATTCTGAAGCCAATTACCTGTCCACCTTAACCTTGGTCCAGTCCATTTCTTTCTTCTCTTAAGCTCATTACCATTCATGTTTAAGCCAGTACCCATTTGGTTCAGGTTCTTGTATTATGCAGTCCACACTGATTAGTGGTTCAACTAAATGTATACATGTATATGTTAGTAGTAGTATAGGGTTTAGGAGTATTGATATAGGTATACTAGATTTGTTGTGTTTGTATGCCATATTTATGTGAGGGTATACCTATATAGGAGGTTAATTGATATGAGTAAATGTGCCTATATCTGTGATATATATATATATATATATATATATATATATATATATATATATATATATATATATATATATATATATATATATATATATATATATATATATATATGGTTTATATAGGCATTAGGGATATGAGTTTGTGGCTATATGCTAGATATATATATATATATATATATATATATATATATATATATATATATATATATATATATATATATATATATGAGGTATGTATGTTATATATATAAGGGTATATATAAATGTATGTTAATATATGAGGAGGATACGGGTTAGAGGCTTGGTCATCTTTTAGTGAGTTAGTGTATGTAGGAGTTGGGATACATGTGTTAGAGTATATGTGAAGGATAGGGAGATGGGCAGCAGCAGCAGAACATGCTACAGCGGAACATGCTGCAGCAGAGCATGCAGCAATGGCAAGGCAAGCCAGCAACAGTAGCAGGCTATGGGGCTTGGTTTTGGCCTGTGTTCAGGTTAAGAAAGGAAAGGGAACCTTAGCTTAGGTTTGGACAGTGTGGGGAAGGATCCTGTTGGCCCCATGGCCAGCCACATTTGCCATTTTACCTATAAGGTTTGAGTGAGGGATGTTGGTTAGTTAGCGTAAGGTTTTACCTACTAGTGTTATGCATGTAAGGCATGGGCCATGTGTATATATTATATATAGAAGAGGTCTTGGTAGTTTTTAGTTGGGTTGGGTTGGGTTGGTGTCATAGTATATGTATACATTATAGGGTTATCATATTATGGTAACTTGTTATAGGATATACTTTGGGAATAGATATTTAGGTACATATATATATAATATGTATGTACTAGATATGTCACGACCCGCACCCAGTGTAGGGGCACGAGAAGTGGGTACGTCCAGCCTACGCCACAGTATCGACGATAGAACGCTGTTCTAGGTCATGAACATAATTAACACAATATGAATACTCTCCAACTGGAGGCCAAGTCACAGAAGGTACAACTCAATCACAATCTAGAGGTAGAGTATAGCACGATGGAATAGATAAGGAAATCCTCAAAATTGAGGTACAAACAGAAATGAAATAAATCAAAGTTAACAAACACAAGTCTCAATATCTCCAAAATAATACAACTCTGAAATCAAAGACAACAACTGACATGAAAAGAAAGAACAGTCTAAACTATTTATACTATGCATGGGTATCATCCTCAGTAGCTGTCTGAACCTCCCAAAGGTCCAGATCGCGAGTGTCATCTAGACAAGCTCCATAGTAAGGGGTGTAGGGTTCCTCATCATCCTCTGTAATATTTTTAACAGGTCCAGTCATGACAGGAGCGAGCATAATACATCTCACGCAGATCATAACAGGTTAGAAAATATAAACATGCAAAAGAGTACGATACATAAAAACGGAAGAAATGTATATGATGTAAAAGAGAGAACTGTAATGGAAATATCTACTATAAGTAGAGAACTATCAGTGACTAGTGATGTAGAGTACAAAGTCGACATGTGAACGGCTGGATTTGCACATGAATATACTAAAGAGGCTCATATGGTTATACTACTTTGGAATTATTCACATGACTATTTATACTCCCCCATACCCCAATCAATACACAAGGATCCAGACAAGTTATGTTACGCACATAATTTTTCACATGAAAGCCCATAGATGGGTGCACATGAAGTATACATGAGGGCTCAGAACTGAGTGCACATGAATTCCACATGAAGGCCCATAAAGGGGTACACATGAAGTATAGGTTACACATGAAGCACATGAGAAACATGGCCGTACATGAGAGCACATGAGAGTACACGAGCGTACATCAACGTACATGAAGCACATGAGTATACATGAATAACATGAGAGCGGGGAATACATGATGTACATGAAACACATGACATGAAGTATCCGATACTCCCGAGGGGGATAATATCTCAATATAGGGATCCATATAGTACCAATCTGTGATAATATCATGACAGCATCAAATAAAGTAATCTAGAGCAAGAATATAATCCTAAGCAAGTTACAAAATGATCAGAGAATATACTCGTCTGATATCCTGAGTATCTGAAGGAAAAATACTGTCTGAGGAGAGGTGTCTGACTCCTATTCAGAGCAATACAAGTCAAGATGTATACATGGAATGATAAATGAAATGTATAATACATCTGCATGCTGTCTAGGTCAAACTAGACTAAAGTCAACACTTGGTCAACTCTAGCCAACCACATTAGTCAAACTAGGTCAACTAGGTCAAGTCCTAGCCCAAACAAGTCTAATAAGTCTCACTAGGCCTAACCAAGCCTAGGCTAGCACCCACACACAATCATAAGGCAATCTGTACCACAACAATGCATAATATAAAATAGATACTATATGAATACATACATTACATACATTATAGCATTACATTACATATCATGCATGCCTATGCTACACTACATCAAATTACCTACATGCATATATTAGATACTTGCATTCATACATACATGTATCTACATGAATACATAACATGCATGTATATCATTACCTACATGTTTGTATTTTATCTATTTATTCATGCATTGCATTGTATATTTCAGTTTTGCATATCATTAACTACTATTATTCTTGCATACTTTATATACATTACATCACTCTATATTGTACATTACACTATATATATAGATAGATACATACATTTCTATTTACATGCATACAAGCATAGGTATATACATACTTAGATACATAGAGAGAGAGGGTGGAAGGGGGTGTATGTGTGCACATATATGTGTGTGAGGGAAGTACATGGCAAGATGATATATGTTGGTGTGTGTGTGGCATATGAGAGGTTTAAGGGTTTGTGAAGTGTAGGCAGTAGAGTATAGTATCTCAGGAAATAGGGGGTGTTTTATGAGTGTGTGTGTATCACAGGTTCTCAGGTTTTAGTGAAAGAGGTTAGGTAGCAGTACATAGGGTGTGTGTAAGTGTTCAAGTTTTAGTACAGGCTTGTGACCTGTGTGTGCGTGTTGTAGGAGGTAGCAGTAATGTGTGTGTGTGTGGTTGTGTGTGTAGCCATACATTTGTGTTCAGTTTTCATCATAGGTTAGGGTGAGAGTGAGGGTGTGTTCCTGTTCTCAGGTTTCCTCTGTGTGTGTATATCTCAATGTGTGTGTGTGTGTGTATACTGTAGATAGGGTGTGTGTGTATAGGTAGCTGGACATGTAGGGTCTTAGGTTTGTGTGTGTTCCTGTTCTCAGGTCAGTGTTCATGTGTGTGTGTATCAATGTGTGAGTGAGTGTCTATTCAGATTTGCATCATGGGTTGGTCATGTGTGTCTGCATAATATCAGAAATTAGTGTATATAGATTACAACATAGGTTAGGGAACATGTGTGTATAGATACCAGTTTTCAGTGTAAACATGAAATCGGTTTCAGTTTTGAGTTTACAACAATCCAATAGCATTTCGAAAACCCATAAATCCTATGCTACATGAATCCTAACATGTAACTTAAACTCAGATATGATACATATAATCTAACATGGTAATTTAATCATCTAAAATCAGTTTAACATAATTAAATTCTCAGAAAATTAGTTCACTGAACTTAGTATCAGAAATTGGGGAAAATCACCAATTCGAAATCGAAACACAATTAATAATCAGTTTAAAGGGTTGGTAATTGATGTGACATGTGTGTATGTGTCCTACAGTTGATTTGGTGTCCAAAAACTGGACACAACCGTGTCTAAAACAATCCAACACACAGAACATTGAAACAGTGCACTGACAGTATGGTGCGTGCGTGCCATGGGTTTGTGCACACGACACGAGTCGAATCACGACACATGCTCGTGTCCCCGTGTTCACCCAACGTAGGGCAACACGTTCGTGTCCCTGACACGTTACCACGACATGTCCACGAGGGACACAAAGCCTGTATCAGAAGGACGAGACACGCGTGCACAGTGCAGTATGAAACACGTGCACACACAATTTCTCCCTCGATATAAAACTATATTGCGTGAAATTTCTTGGGTGTCGTGTCAGACATGTGCTCCATGTGTCCAAGAAATTTTGTGTCAAATAGTGTCGTGTACAGTGTGCACGACACCTCGAGCAGCAGGGCATCGAGCACACTGCTCGTACTGCGTGTCCGTGTCAGTTTTCGACACAAAAATGACACAAAAATCAATTCAGACAAGTGGGGTTGTGATCTACAGACATAGGGCTGCAATTTCATTCAATTACATTTCGAAAATAGCAAAATAAATTCTATTGAGGCATTCTAACAAACACTTGCAAATAGAATATGATACGTGTCCGATACGGATACAAAATCAATGCAAAACTTCACCAAACACACACCACAGTTAGGGGACACCTAGATCTAGGCTATTATGCAAAGAAATCAGGATTAAATGATAATTTGACGTGTTTACCTATAGAGTATCAAACTCAAAGAAAAGCCCCAAATAGGAAGATTCCTCTTGTAAGCCAAAAGTGCCAAATTGTACCAAATCTGAGATTTCTCTCCATGGACAGAAATTAGAGTGGAATTAGGTTCTAATGCAAGAAACTAGAGTCAAAAAGGAATTAAAATGAAAGAGTTATGAATTGGGGAAGAAGGACCAATACCTCTCTCTTTCCAAAAGTTGCTTTGATGCAAAAGAGGCAAGAACTAGAAAGAGAGATTAAATAGGGGGGTTTCCTATGGAGTCCAGCCATGTAAAGGCAAAATTAGGGTTGGAGTTATGACTAATGGGCTTGGGCCAAGTTTCAATGATAAATGAAATCAATCCTTAATTCAAAAGTCCATGAACCTAATCATTTATTCTCTATATGAAACTTGATTCAAAATAACTTAACTTGGGTTGACTTAAGTTAGACTAGGGTCCCACCATGCTAATCAAGTTACCATAGTTAAAGTCAACATCTAGGTTAGTCTCCAAAGTCTCAACTAGCAAAGGTCAAAAATAACAACCATCACTCCAATAATTCAAAATAAGTCCAAAATTCTCAAAATGACCAAAATAACCTCAAGCCAAAATGACAAATAAAACATCCTAATCACATGGTTGGGCTCTAGGTTAGACAGTCTCTAGGATTTCACTAGCAAAACATCAAAATTATAAGTCATGGTTTTAAATAGTTTTTAAAATAATCTTAAATCACCAAAAATCATATCATGATTTAAATATCATTAATAAATAATTAAAATCACAAAATTTTAAAATTACCCTCATTTTAGAAAACTGGGTGTTACAAGATATGAGAGGCTATATGTATATATATAATATAGTATATATGGTATCCCAAGTTATGTACACCTATGGGTTAGATTTGAGTTAGCTTTAGCTAGAGTTGACCAATAGTCTAGTATTGACCCACCTTGACTGGATAGTTGACCAAGAGTTGATTTTGACCTAGATTGACCTAGAATTATGTAGATTGTATTATAAAATTCAATTATTACATATTGAACACATTATAACCTATATTGCTCTAAATAGGACTTTGTGACTCCAGTTCGGACATCTGTATACATCAGTCACTCAGGGTATCATGCGAATACATTTTCTGATAGTTGTTTCATTTACTTGATGATTTATGTAATTTAGTTTCTAGTATAGTTCTATTTGATTCTCTTTCACAAACACGGATTGGTATTTCTGGATTCATTACATGAGACACACATACTTTACTTATCTGGCCTCTATTTCTGGAATCACTACTGGAATCACCACTGGAATCACCTACTGGCATTATCATGTTCTGGCTGGACTTGTACTCGATTTACGTGTCAGATTATGGGATTCACTTGTACTTGTCGGGCGGGAAAATACACGAGTAGACATGCAAACATTCCCAAATACTGGAATCACCCGTACTGGTCTATTATGGAATGATAGCAGTCCCATACTTGCCAAGTGTGCGATGAGCCGTATTTACCCCCTAGCCATTTACATGTCAAACTCGGTATTTTAAAACACATTGTTAGAGTCTTATACTGGACTCACACTGGAATCACACATGACTCATATTGTACTATCTGGACTCACACTGGAATCATACTTGACTCGCATCGTATTGTCTGGACTCATATCACATTACTCTAGTTCAGTTAGCTCTATTTTTACAGTTTTTATTGCCATGATCTCTTGATTCACTGTATTTACTTTCATGTTCTAAATTGTTGTTCTATTTCGATTCATGTCTCAGACTTGCCATGTTCATCAAGTATAACTGTCTATAATTGCTTTATAGTCTTTGTCATTTATTTGGGATTGCTAGAGGAGTTGTGCTTGTTCCAATCATGACTGGATACGTTGACAAAATTTTACAGAGAACCCAGAGGATACGTGTCCTACTTGTTATGGACCTGGGGAGGGATTAACTACACTGAGCCCTGACCTTCAGGAATGACCAGATGACTAGTTATAGGACTTGTTCTAGATTTTCATGTTTGAACTTGTAATAAGTAGAGATATTGACTTTGTATTTGAGATTGTTTCAGATAGTATTTTTTAGTAGTTTATTTAGTTGTTGTTGTTTAGTCTTATTAGTTATCTAGACTTCTGTGTTATCTTATCGTGCTTAGACTATGATTGAGTTTTACTATATCTTTACTTGTCCTCCATTAGGAGTTGAGATTCATGACAGGTACATTATATATTTGCGTGAGTTGTTAGATAGCGACCTAGAACAGCGTTCTACCGCCGATTCTGCGGCGTAGACTGGACACTGTTACGCACTCGTGCCCTTATTCTGGGTGCGGGTCATGACATACAAAAAATGCAAGAACATAGAAAGACAGAACATTAGAAGTAAGAGAATTACAAGACGATGTGAAGTCTGAGTCTCGGACTCAAGACTATGTTTGGTTGTTTGAATAAGACGCGCGTTGCATAGTCGAATGGACTTGAGAAATCAACTAGAGATAATCTCCCGTGTACGAGTGTTCCCTCGAACGAGTTATTGGCCCGAGGCACCGGGACCGTTCGGCCTAGGAAGGGATGCTAAACTTTAATGGGCACACATCTCTAAGACGACTAGCGACCGGTTATTAATGTGAAAGTTACAGTGATTGGTATGCAACGGTAAATCTCCGGTTGTTGGGATAGCAACCCAATACGGGAGGAGCCGGGCTACCCAATTTGAGAAAAAAAGAAAATAAAAAAAATAAATAAAATAAAAGAAAATAAAAGAGAAACAAGTTAAGTCCATTCTGGCGCGGATACGCCAACGACCTTCATATAGTTAAGGAACTGTGGGCCAAAAGTGTAGGAACACAAAGATCCTACACAGAGCACTTATAACACGACATGGAAAGAATGAGGCGTATTCACCTTGCATCGGTGTAAGGGCGAGTGCATCGATGTTGGTAAGAAGTCACCAAACAACACGAGAGTGCTATTGGTTGCCTGCTTGCTTATGCGAATCAAATAACATGCTTGCCATGATAACATGTTTTACTGCTTTCGAATATGCCATAAAACTTACCCTAAGGCAAGGATAGAAAGATCACTAACTTGTATGCTGTATGATTCAATACACTACTTAATATCGGTTTAGTAAAGTGGGTCTTTGATCAGTACAGCGAGGACAAAAGTACTAATCCCCCACTAGTTTTGTAGCAGGTTCAGGGAATGGTCTGCTCGCGGCGGAGCTTCGCTTGAACGTGCTGAGGCATGGATTGCCGTAGCGTATTGAGGCGTGCGGCCGCATTGACGCTCGAACTTGCAACATGATGATGCGGCCAAGATATAGAAGACATGATGTATGAAACGGTAAAATCCTTTGTAGAAAAGGGAGAACCTGAGTGTTGTAAGCTAATCTAGCAAATTCAGTTGGCTATTGAAAGCCTTTGTATCCTCGGTTCATTTATTAATAAAGAAAATTGTTTCATATACTCCGTTTCTTTCGCTGCTAAACAATCAAATCAAAGATAACCATTTGAGAACTTGTTATCTTGCCTTGTAGGAGTGCAACTCCAGACTCCTACGTCATCACGCCCCAGCGAGGCAAGAACAATTCGGATAAATTGATGCAAGGACGAGCGATTTTTCGGGTCTGGACATAAACAAATTGGTATCAGAGCTCTAGGCTCAATTTCCTCAAGACGCGTTGCTTCGTTTCAATTCCAAAAAGTTGTCCACCATAATCAAATCACTCTTGACTCTACTCGATGCCGTACTGGATGTTCCGTACAATAAGTCTAATACAAATCGTGTAATTTTGTCGTATTTGTTTTGGAAATTACATGACGTTTGCTAAGAAAGTCATGAAATCTTTATTGCATCATGTTGCAATGAACGTGGAATTTTATATCGAATGTGTTGAACGGATTCAAGTATTGACTTCGAATATCAGAAGTAAAATATTGTACGAGATGCAACGGAGGAGACTAAATTAAAATGTTGCACGAGATGCAACGGAGGAGACTAAATTAAAATGTTGCACGAGATGCAATGGAGGGCACTGAATTAAAACGTTGCATGAGATGTAACGGAGAAGACTGAATTAAAATGTTGCACGAGATACAATGGAGGGGACTGAAATAATACGTTCTACGAGATGCAACAGAGGGAACTGAAATTGTAAGTCGATGAGAATGAATCGTTCGGTTGCGCACCGAACTTGTGTTGGGAAATGAATACATTAGCTGAATTTTGTCGAATTTTCATTAATCAAAAGTTACGGTTGTGATCGGCATAATCACTGCAAAAATCGTAAGTCAGAATAGTTTGTTGGTTCATACCGAGTATGATGCGAGGAAAATAACTTGATTTCTAAGTGGTATATGATACCACGTATGTGATGTATGGCTCAATTCTGAGTGGTATATGTAATGCCATTTGTGCGATGGATTACATCGACACGTCATAAGAATTAAGAATGGTTTGTCCGCAACAGAGGGAGAGTACCGAAACTCGATTGAAAATTTGTATGACGGTATGTTGATGCAAGTGCTCTTCGATAATCGGTTGGAACGATATGGCAGAAAGTCGTATCAATGAATGATACGTCGAATGAAAATTTATAAGTCGGTCGGATGACCAAGACTAACGAAACAGTTTTGCTTCAAGATAATAATCGAATTGGCGAAATATAAAACTCAACGTTATAATCATATCGTACGAATTGCGAACTCGATAAAATATTAGTCTATGCGAATTGAAATTGAATCGCACGACTTGCGACTTCGATGAAAAATGTTGGTTGATACGGATAATCGTGCCTAAGAGATAGTTGGTTACATTGCGACGAAACTCATTTGAGTACAAGTAAAACATGTAAAACTTAGAGGGCATGATCGTATAACTGGAGGGTTCGATGTTGGATATTCGGTAACTCGGTTACGCGATCAAAGTATAGCAGGATACGACGAATTGGAAAATGAGTTGATACATATGGAAAAGTTTGTAGTGAACTTGGATGTATGCAATACGAACTAAAGTCGACGTTGATGCAGATTCAAAGTTGACCCTCATGCTATCGAAATTGATGTGACCTACCGAAATCGATACGCAAGGAAACGTAATCATGATGTGAGAACACAAAATAGAGGAGACTTACGATATCGTAATTTTTTGAAATAGCAATACGAGAATGTCAAACTGGTTGATCGTAAACCTTACGATTGATCAGACGAGAACATAAAGTTATCGACGATTGTTTTGATGCATATAGCATTTCGGATGTCGACCGTGGGTAGATAGACTCGAACTCAATACGAGTATATGTTTCGTGAATTGCAAAATTATCGACGGTAGTGCATGAATTATTCAGAGGATAGTTGTGCCTCAATTGCACAAATAGAAACGGTTTTGTCCAATTTGGGTAGTTACATAGAAATCGTCAGAACGTGATTTAGCTCCAAAATAATATAGCATGGTTCGTAGTAACTGTCCTTCGTTAATGATCCACAATTATCGAGTGTAGTTTCGGGACAGCTGACCCTAGAAGACTTGACCGCCAAATCGAAGAAAATGTTACAGACCCATAAGATGACCCATACAATATCGCATATGAATTGTGTGATGCATGTTGATGATAAGTCTAGACGATTTTGATAATCGTGCTATGCACGAGAGCGAACGGTAAGAGAATGACTTACGAGCCATGTCGTTAGATATGGATTCACCTTGTAATTGAGCTTGCGTGAATCGAACTTACATTCAATGTTGCAAGACGGATAAGTTTTGAATTTGGCTAGGAATTCCCTACTCGATAGGAATCGAACATAAGACGCATCGTAAAGCCCTTTGTGTCGGAACGATTGTAGCCTTTGAGCACTGTCGACTTGAGTTAAACTTTCGGGTTGGAAAGACGTTGCCTTTGAGCATTGTTAAATAATTGTGTCAGAAGGACCATTGCCTTTGTGCAACGTTAATTTAAAGTTGTGTCGGGAGAATTTAAGCATGGTGTCTAGGTAAGTGACCTAGCGGGCGTAGCCCTAAATGTTGATGCATTTGCAAGTCAACGAAGGAAATCGTATCGAGATGAGTTGCATAGCCAGACTTCGGAAATAGTTGGGTAGCGACTTCGAACGCAAGGCATTACGGAGGATCGTTGCGATCGGACACGCGACGGCTTGACGCAACGCATGGTATTGATGGTCAGTGCAAAGACTTACGAAAATAAAAAAATACGATTTTTGAATCGCGTACATGCAGTGACTTTATTGAATGAATCATGTATATATTGTATATACAGATACAATAAAATTTTAAGAACAGTCTCTAAAGATAAGTTCGATCGGGAGTACGAGATGACAAGCATAGGATTGAAATTTACCTGTCAACTTTGTTCCAATTTTCTACCACTGGACTTGGCTGAAATACACATATTTTCGAGACACCTTGAATATGTGTACGATCCAAATCAAGTTGTATATTAAATTCAAATTGAGCTGCAGAAAAGACTGAAAGTAAATAAAAGCTTGCACAAGTGTTTAAAACAAAACAACGATAGTTAGACGAGATCATGAAATGATCTAGAGAAATACTTGGAATTGAGTGTTGATTTCGGTTCGAGAACGAACCTTATTTTGAGTGATATATTATGTAATGCCCGCTCCGTACGGTACATTATGCTGACTTATTGACTGAAAGAGTTGTGTTGACCTGATTAAGTATCGATGTGAATCGATACAAGAGTACACTGACCCAAGAAATGCATCGAATCGGATCGATGCAAAAAGTTATGTTGACCCGAGGAATGCATCGAGTAAGATCGATGCAAGTATTAAATTGGCCTGAGAGAAAGCATTGAGTAGATTCGAAGATTCTAAGAAATCGAATCGACGCAAGGCACAAGTCTGATTCGAACGAATATTAATTTTAGTTGGTTTCATGTGCAGGCTATACGTTTACGCTAAAGTATAAGAGGTCAGCATTTTGCCCTATTTACAATAGTGTCTGTAAAACCAAATCATCGCCTCGCAACGGACTGAGGCATAGGCACGGTAAACCAAATCGGTCGGATAATTCAACGAAGCATGAGTGCTCGAATGGCTAAGTCAGAAGAGTTGGCCATGCAACAAAGTTATGAAATCGAGCCGTATCGGCTCGACGAAACGACAAGGCGTATCGGCTTAAGGTGGGGGGGACTTTGACTCTTCTTTTCTACTCCTTTATGCTTAAGTAAAATATATCATTGTATGCTAAGTTAACCTATCAAGACCACGAGCGTGGCTCGATCGAGTAATAAACATAGTGCGTGTCGAACACTAGATAGAACAATTGAAATGAAACGTACATCAAATGTATGAGTCGCTATTGAACATTGAATATTGCAAAGGCGAGCGCCTCGGTGCGCAAGCCACAAGAATATGGGATAACTGTATCGACGAGTGCCTCAGTACACAAGTCATTCGTGCCCTCGCTCATGAGTTAGAAGGCTAGCACATTGAAAGACAATTGAGACGAGTGCCCTAGTGTACGAGCCATGAACATTGAACACTAAGGCATAGGACATGGAAATACGGTATCGAGACGTGCATCGCATATACGACTCAAAAAATAAAGAACAATTGTGTTAAAGCATGCGTACGTGCACGAGAATCATAAAAGATGGCTTCGTTTTAAAGAGAACAGTTGTAGCATGAATGTGACAGAACTGTCGAATGTGGCACGGTTCCTTGGAAATATTCAAGATCTTCGGGTCGTTTGACGAACATTGAGTTGAGACATGGTGCCATTAAACATTGAAACGAAGAATAAAATCGTACAAAGAATGCAAGAACATAAAAAGAAAGAACATTGGAAGTAAGAGAATTACATGACGATGTGAAGTCTGAGTCTCGGACTCAAGACTATGTTTGGTTGTTTGAATAAGACGCGCGTTGCATGGTCGAATGGACTTGAGAAATAGACTGGAGATAATCTTCCATGCACGGGTGTTCCCTCGAACGAGTTATTGTCCCGGGGCACCGGGACCGTTTGGCCTAGGTAGGGATGTTAAACTTTGATGGACACACATCTCTAAGACGATTAGCGACCGGTTATTGATGTGAAAGCCACAATAATTGGTATACAACGGTAAATCTCTGGTTATTTAGATAGCAATCCAATATGGGAGGACCTGGGCTACCCAATTTAGGAAAAAAAAAGAAAAAAAAAGAAAGAAGAAAAGAAAAGAAATAAAAAGAAAAGAAAAGAAAAAAAAGAAAAGAGAAACAAGTTAAGTCCATTCTAGCGCGTATACGCCAACTACATTCATATAGTTAAGGAATGGTGGATTGAAAGTGCAGGAACACAAAGAACCTGTACAGAGCACTTATAATATGACAGGGAAAGAATAAGGCATATTCACCTTGTGTCGGTGTGTCACTCCCCGATCCCGATATACGTAATCTTCATGAATTCTGTAGACGGTATCTGTATTTAGCATGTGCATAAATTTTTGTCTATTATTTATTAATGATGGCATGTAGCCTCTTTAGCCTTGTCATTAGTGGAAGTGGTTAGGGATTAGGGTTTTCTTAAACCAACCCAACCCCTATTTAATATCTCTTCCTCACTCTCTCTCTCTCTTCATTCACTCCTCCATTTATTTTTTCAACTACCACTCCACAGGCAAGTACAACTTGCTCAAAAGTAGAGATTAGTGCATTTTTCCTTTCTTAATTTTTACTCGATTTTATTTGTCTACATTATTCACCTCTTCATTCTCTACAAGTTTAGTTCTTGAAGTTTTTGATTTTAATGGCAAGATTTGTGTAGATCTAAGTTCCTAAAATCTAGGGTTTCATGAGTTTTTATGGTTTTGCTCTATCAAACTTGGCTATTTTCGAAAACAAATGGTCCTATGTTGTAGGAATTTTGATTCTACACAGTTTTGACCTTTGTAAAGTTAGATTCTGACCTGTTTGGAGGAAGTTATGGCCGAAGCAACATTTGGGTTCTTCGTGGTTCGCCTACGCAGGCTCTGGCAGGGAAGATGAGCAGTTCCCAGCCGTAGGAGCAAGCAGTCGCATGAGCATTGCAGCCGCATGTGCAATTCTCAGCCGCATGAGCGTCTGAGCCACATAGCGTTGGGCAGTTTCAGCCGCATGGCACTTCGCAGCCGTATTAGAAAGGTAGCCACATAAGTATTTGAGCCACAGAAGTCTACGTTAGAATACTGCCGCATGGACTTTGTTCTTCTCCAGCCGCATGGACTTTGTTCTTCTCCAGCCGCATGGACTTTGTTCTTCTCCAGCCGCATAAGATCTCACCCTCCATCCGCATGCGCCTTGACCATTTTTCTAGCCGCATGGCGCTGGCAGTTCCAGCTGTATAGGCCCAGCGACTCTCTAGCCGCATGGGACGTAGCTCCCTGAGCCGCATGCGCCCCTTTCTTTCGGGCCACATATGTATGACTTTTTCCAGCCGCATGCGCTGGCATTTTCCAGCCGCATGAGTCATGGCCGCATGTTCCCATGTGTATTAGTCTTCATTTCTAGTCTGACTACCTATGTGAAGGCTGGATGATCCTATGTGTGTACAACGGTACAACCTATGTGAGCACCGAGGTGCTATCCTACGTGCTAAGTGTTCCTTCGTGATACCTGCCAGTACTTCCAAGAGTCCAGCATTTACATAGTAATGGTCATTGGCAATGACGTGGTATGTGTTGTGTGTTGCATTACACCAAGAAGGGGAAAAACATACGTACGAGTCCTTGAGCCAGTACGGATCCCTTCTTGGAGTACTCGTACGATGTACGACATCTAAGGGAGTCAACATATGACCACGACATGTGAACTCTGAGGATAACCTAGGGATTAACTAGGCAACTAACTTAGTAGATGCATTGGGTGGGAAGAATCCCGAGATCGTGCCATATTAGCCACCCCAGGTCCCGTCCTGACGTGCCGGGTTGGCCGCCACGGATATGGTTTTATTTGCCTATAGCGAATAGCTATATCCGACTCCTACGAGCTATGTGATAAAAGTCTTAGCGCGGTAGCCCTTCGGGGGACTGGTACATCATCAAAGTGTTATAAGTCTTATGGTTTTGCTAGCCATGCTGGGTTGACACGATCTGAAGATTCCTTTTAATCAGTGTAACGGGGATAACTCCGCCAAATATAGAAAGCCGTAGGAATGAATGGCCGCTTGAAAAATGACTTGACTGTGCTTGGGTCTTCCGCTAGTAGACGAGGGACACGGACTGTCATGGTGCGTGGTCCAACCCATGTCCTTGGTTGGTTGTTGGGTTGGTCTATCGTGCTAGGACAGGCTGTGGACCGAGGTTACGACCGGAAGCTTACTATTATTATTTTATGACTGGGTTTTATCTCACTCTTTTGTGCTCCCTTGTGGTACTTGCTATTTCGGGGCTGACCCGACTGGTTTTGTTTGGCCAGATCGCGTAGCAGAGCCTGAGGATCCGACTTTCTTCCCTGACATCAATGGTGTATACTAGGAGCATGACTGGCGGGGGACTCGAGTGGGTTTCTTCTCCACCACTCTTGTATCTTTATTTATGTCCTAGCGTTTAGCTACCGGCACCTGTTTAGCCGGCTAATCTAGACATTTTGTCTTTTGCACAATTGTAATTAAATCAGACTGCAGTTGAATACAATTATGTATCTTTGACTCTCTGGGCTAGCTACCTTATAAAGCTAGAACCCCATGACCATTTTGATGAAGCGTCAGGGACGCCTTACTGCTTTATCTTATATGTTCATTAATTGATGTTTTCTTGCTTTGAATGATTGAGACGTAGATGTTCTGTGTGACCATAGGTGACTTGAATGTAGCATACACCCCCTTGTCTCTTGACAGCCACGATCGCCGTATGACGTTTCAATATCTCATATGGAGTAGCTGGCCTAGTCCGTCTCCGTATTTTGGTACTGGGGCGTGACAAGGTTTTATTGGTGGCCCATGCAGGTCTGACTTTTCAGACTTGTGGGGTGTTACTATTATAGGAGTCTCAATCAAAACTTGTTCCCTTTGAATCTCTTATTTCAATTTCTCTTTCCTCACCATTATTGATCCCCTGAATTGTATCCTCGAATCTTCCTCGTCCTGACAATTAATATCATGTGCCTTTCCATATAGGGGTACTTCTTTCTCAGTAGCTGGCGAGGCCAACATGGAGGAACAACCAGTAGAGCATGGCTCGACGGGGCAACAACCAGAAGGAGCGCAATCTTCTGATCAGATCCGAGTGGAAGTGATATCAGAGCCGGTGGAACCGCAGGTTCTGGAAACTCCTGCACCCCCAGCAGTGCCAGTAGCGACGCCCGTACCTGATGCTGCAGCACTCCTGGAGGTCATCCGGGGATTCTTGGCTACTCAGCAGCAACAAGTGGCAGCCCATCAGCAACAGCAGACCCGACAGCAGGAACAGAATGTGCTACTGAATCAACGGTTGCAATTGGCCCTTGAGAGAAGTGTTAGGAATGATTCAGGAGCCTCAGGGAGGTTTTGTCGACTTAACCCGAGATACTTTAACGGCACGGAGGACGCCATTACGGCGGATGCATGGCTTCAGGATACTGAGGCCATATTGACTGCAGCTAAGGTTCCATCAGAAGAGAAGGTTGATCAGGTCAGACTGATACTTCAGGATCTCGCCCGCGATTGGTGGGCATCAGAAGAGGTTGGACTGAGGCGTCCTGTTCCCTGGGATAGCTTCCGTACCAGATTCAAGGCCAAGTACTTTGGCATGGTAGCACGGTATGAGCTTCAGCAGAGGTTTATCAGTCTCAAGCAGGCTGGAAGGACGGTGGATGGATATGCAGCGGAGTTCTGCAGACTGAGTCGGTTTGCACCGACGATGGTAGCTACAGAGCCAGAGAAGGCGATGAGGTTCCAGTAGGGACTTCATTTGGAGATTCTACAGCTAGTGGAAGGGTATGACTATCAGACTTTTGATGTCGTTTTAACGGCAGCCCGGTGGCATGAACTCACCTAACAAAGGCTGGTGACAAGACATGGGGGCCAGAAGAGGACTCATTCTCAGAGCAGGGGCGGAGGAGCAGTACAACGAACATCGGCGCCAGCGCCCGACATCCGTATTCATGAGTCAGGAGCGCCGCGGAGGACGGCAGTATCTGAGATATCAGCACCAGTTCGGCAACAACAGCCGAGGAACCAGCAGCAGCGCCAGGGGGCGCCTATTGGATGTACTTACTATGGTAAGGGAGGGCACACTAGGGATGTGTGTCGTTCAGCTAATGGGTTATGTATGAGGTGTGGCAGTCCAGACCACCGGATTGCCAATTGTCCTATGTTGCAGAGGCCAGGAGAACCAGTTCAGCAGTTTCCGACATTGCCAGCTCAAGGGGCAGCACCGAGCAGAGGGCCAGCATTGGCCGTAAGGCCGCTAGCCCAGCGTCTACCCACGCAGGCTCAGATGTACCGCCAGGCACAGAACCAGGAAGACCCGCAGAGGCCGCAGCGACAGTATGGTCGAGGAAGGCAGCAGGAGGGAGCTCAGCAAGGCCAGGGCCAGGCCTTCACATTATCACTGGAGGATGCGCTAGCTTCAGGCGACGTGGTTGCAGGTAATATTTCTGTTACCTCTTTTCCTGCAGTAGCATTGTTTGATTTGGGAGCTACCCACTCTTTTATATCTGCACAATTTGCGACACGTATTGGATTAAAATTCGAGGCATTGCCAGAGAGGATGAATATACTCACTGGTAATGGGCTCGTAGGAGTTAGCAGAGTATGCTTAGCGTGTCCAGTAATAGTGAGCGGGCGATTATTGCCCGCATCTTTGATTGAGTTCCCTATGGGCAACTTTGACGTTGTCCTAGGCATGGACTGGTTGAGAGACAGTCACGCGACGATAGATTGTCGGGGAGGTAAGGTAGTATTTAATGTACCTGGCGTAGAGGAGTTTGTCTTTGTTCAATCATTGGAGGATCGACCTAAGGGCATCGTTGCAGAAGCATTGTCAGAGAAGGAGCAGACTCCTAGAGTAGTCAGAGAGTTTGCCGATGTGTTTCCAGATGAGCTTCCAGGCTTGCCACCAGTCAGAGATGTAGAGTTTTGCATTGAGCTGAATCCTGGAACAGAGCCTAAGGTCGGTAGAGTTTACAGGATGTCGCAGTCAGAGTTGGACAAGTTGTACCAGCATGAAGAAGAATTGAAGGCGAAGTAGTTTATCAGAGACAATAATTCGCCCTGGGCAGCACCGATGATTTTGGTACCTAAGAAGGATGGATCGACGCGGATGTGCATTGATTACCGACAGTTGAATGCAGTAACTGTGAAGAACAAATATCCGTTACCAAGGATTGACGACTTGTTTGATCAATTGAGTAAGGCTTGCATCTTCTCTAAGATTGATCTTCGATCTGGATATTACCAAGTGAGGGTCCGGGAGCAGGACATACCCAAGACAGCCTTTAGATCGCGATATGGACATTACGAGTTTCTGGTGATGCCATTTGGACTGACTAATGCCCCAGCAGTATTCATGGATTTGATGAATCGCATCTTTCTGCCCTATTTAGATAAGTTTGTAGTAGTGTTTATAGATGACATCCTTGTCTATTCCAGTAGTGAGGAGGAACATGAGAAACACCTTCGGATAGTTTTGCAGACCTTGAGGGAGCATCAACTTTATGCGAAGCTTAGTAAATATGAGTTCTGGTTGGATCATATTTCGTTCCTGGGACACATTATTTCTGGAGCATGAGTGTCTGTAGATCCAAAGAAGGTTGAGGCAGTAGAGAATTGGCCAGTTCCGAAGACGATAGCAGATGTGCGTAGTTTTTTGGGATTGGCAGGTTACTACAGGAGATTCGTGGCAAACTTTGCCAGGATTTCGGCACCCTTGACGCGTTTGACGTGTAAGGACGTAGAGTTTGTTTGGTCGGCAGAGTGTCAGACATCATTTGAAGAGTTGAAGAAGAGATTAATCTCAGCCCCGATCTTGACACTTCCAGTAAGATCGGGAGGGTTTACAGTGTATTGTGATGCATCCGGGAAGAGGCTTGGATGTGTATTGATGCAGCATGGTAAGGTGGTAGCATATGCATCTCGACAGCTTCAAGATCATGAGAAGAACTATCCAACTCACGACCTGGAATTAGCAGCAGTAGTATTCTCGCTTAAGTTATGGAGGCACTACTTATATGGGGATCGAGTGGAGATTTACACTGATCATAAGAGTTTAAAGTATGTGTTTACCCAGAGGGACCTGAACATGAGACAGAGAAGATGGTTGGAATTACTGAAGGACTTTGATGTAAATCTTCAGTATCACCCAGGCAAGGCGAATGTGGTAGCAGATGCCTTGAGCAGGAGAGGTGGTGCATTTATTCTAACCACGCAGAGGCATATTTTAGAAGATCTTCAGGAAATGGGAATTAAAGTGATCTTGCCACAAGATACAGGAGTTATGGCCAGTTTGCAGATTCAGTCCACTTTTGTAGAGAGGATCAGAGCAGCTCAGGCAGAGGATCCGCGAATCCAGAAGCTTCGATCGGAGTGTGAGTCAGGTCTCAGGAAGGAGTTAGTAATCCATGATGATGGTACACTTAGGTTCGAAACCGTCTTTGCGTACCCGGTGGAGATCTTCGACACGAAGTTATGTCAGAAGCTCATAGTTCACCTTATTCCATTCATCACGGAGGCACAAAGATGTACCAGGATATGAAGCAGCACTTCTGGTAGAATGGCATGAAGAGGGAGATAGCGAGATTCGTATCCCGATGTCTAGTGTGTCAGCAAGTGAAGGCAGAGCAGCAGAGGCCAGCAGGATTGTTACAGCCGCTTCCCATTCCGGAGTGGAAATTGGAGCACATCACGATGGACTTTGTGACCAGTTTACCTAGATCTCCGACCGGCCGAAATGCAGTTTGGGTAATCGTGGATCGGCTCACGAAGGTTGCATATTTCCTTCCTTTCAGAGTAGGGCAGTCTACTGAGCAGCTGGCAGAAATATATAGGAAGCAGATTGTGAGGCAGCATGGTATTCCAGTCAGCATAGTATCAGATCGAGACACACGGTTCACCTCTCACTTTTGGCGAAGTTTGAACCAAAGCCTGGGCCCCAAGTTGAGGTTCAGCACAGCTTATCATCCGCAGACAGATGGACAATCGGAGAGAACCATTCAGACCTTGAAAGAATGCTACGGGCTTGTACCCTAGACTTTGGCGGAACTTGGGAAGATCATCTTTATTTAGTAGAGTTCTCTTACAATAATAGTTATCAGGCAAGTATACAGATGGCGCCGTTTGAAGCATTATATGGACGGAAGTGCAGGTCCCCTTTGGCATGGGACGATGTGGGCGAACGAAAATTGTTGGGACCAGAGATGATCACGCAGACCGTGGAAACAGTCAAGTTGATCAGAGAGCGGCTTCGAGTCGCGCAAGACAGACACCGCCACTGGGCAAATCATCACCGAAGACCCCTAGAGTTTGGTGTCGGTGACCAAGTGTTTCTGCGGATTTTGCCGACTCGGGGTGTCATTAGATTTGGAACTCGAGGAAAGCTTAGTCCGAGATTTGTTGGTCCTTTTGAGATTCTCACTCGGGTAGGCGATGTTGCTTATCGGCTTGCCCTTCCTCCCTCGCTATCTGGCGTACATGATATGTTTCATGTATCTCAGTTACGTAGGTACGTCCCGGATCCGAGTCATGTCCTCGACCATTCAGAGTTAGTCGTTGGTGCCGACCTAACTTACGAGGAACAACCCGTGTCTATTTTGGACCGACGAGAGAAGGTGCTCAAGAACCGGAGTATTAGCCTTGTCCGTGTCGCTTGGGGCCATCACTCTCCGGGAGAGTCGACCTGGGAGCGCGAGGACGAGATTAGATCTCGGTATCCGTACTTGTTCGACTCGGAAGGTATGTTTCTCCTCGTGCCTTGGTAGATTTTGAAATGTATGATCAATGATTGCTAATGATAGGTTGTTAGCGTAGATTGTAATTGTACCTTACTTGCCTGGATACCTCTATCTTTATCTTGGCTGAAATTCCGAGGACGGAATTTTTCTAAGGAGGATAGAAATGTCACTCCCCGATCCCGATATACGTAATCTTCATGAATTCTGTAGACGGTATCTGTATTTAGCATGTGCATAAATTTTTGTCTATTATTTATTAATGATGGCATGTAGCCTCTTTAGCCTTGTCATTAGTGGAAGTGGTTAGGGATTACGGTTTTCTTAAACTAACCCAACCCCTATTTAATATCTCTTCCTCACTCTCTCTCTTCATTCACTCCTCCATTTATTTTTTCAACTACCACTCCACAGGCAAGTACAACTTGCTCAAAAGTGAAGATTAGTGCATTTTTTCTTTCTTGATTTTTACTCGATTTTATTTGTCTATATTGTTCACCTCTTCATTCTCTACAAGTTTAGTTCTTGAAGTTTTTGATTTTAATGACAAGATTTGTGTAGATCTAAGTTCCTAAAATCTAGGGTTTCATGGGTTTTTATGGTTTTGATCTATCAAACTTAGCTATTTTCGAAAACCAATGGTCCTATGTTGTAGGAATTTTGATTCTACACAGTTTTGACCTTTGTAAAGTTAGATTCTGACCTGTTTGGAGGAAGTTATGGCCGAAGTAACATTTGGGTTCTCCGTGGTTCGCCTACGCAGGCTCTGGCAGGAAAGATGAGCAGTTCCCAGCCGCAGGAGCAAGCAGCCGCATGAGCATTGCAGCCGCATGTGCAATTCTCAGCCGCATGAGCGTCTGAGCCGCATAGTGTTGGGCAGTTTCAGCCGCATGGCACTTCGCAGCCGCATAAGAAAGGTAGCCACATAAGTATTTGAGCCGCAGAAGTCTACGTTAGAACGCTGCCGCATGGACTTTGTTCTTCTCCAGCCGTATGGACTTTGTTCTTCTCCAGCCGCATGGACTTTGTTCTTCTCCAGCCGCATAAGATCTCACCCTCCATCCGCATGCGCCTTGACCATTTTTCCAGCCGCATGGCGCTGGCAGTTCCAATCGCATAGGCCCAGCGACTCTCTAGCCGCATGGGACGTAGCTCCCTGAGCCGCATGCTATAGAAGTATAGAATTTCACAACCAGAAAGCCCATGCGCCAGACACTACATGCGCCAGAACTCGGACAAAACACTTCACAGCAAAGTCAATAAGTATAGACATTCGAAGAAGGACTTTTTATTTATATACAAAAGTCTATTACATGTCTAGAAAAGGTTGTACAAAGGGAAATTTCTACAAAGGAAAGATCCTAAGTCTACAGCCAGCGGCCACCATGCGTCTCCAGATAGGCGCAGCAGTCATCATGCGCCGCCAGTTAGGCACAGCAGATACCATGCGCCTCCAAACCAGGCGCATCCCACCATCTCTTCAGCAGCTCAGTTATGTGCATCCAGCTCAGTTATGTGCATCCAGCTCAGTTATGTGCATTCCTTCAGCAGCCCAGTTATGTGCCGCTCTTCCAGCCAGGCTCACCTGATAAGTGCTTCGACTAAACAAAGCATTTAACCCTCTGGCTGGAACCAAGGAAGAGAAGAGCACCGCAAATTTGTGGCCAGGGGAGGCTTCGAAAGAGCCTCCAAAGACCAAGGAAGACCGTGATCGAAATACGGCTAAAGGAGCAGCTTTCAACACAACCAGAGTGGGCGACACCCACTTTGAAGGAAGAAAGAGCCTAGCACCGCCATTCCGATCTACGGCTCTTCCGGAACAACGGAGACGAGGCCCGAGCATCCCTATCTTTGGATGCAACATGCACCTTCCGCCTGCCTCAGAAGCCCTCGACTCCGTCTTTTGGATGTAACAGTCACCTTCAAAAGCATCAACAACGACATGGCGTCTCATCTTCACCCTCGGGAGCACTTCGTCAACAGAGTGCACCCGAATACCCAAGTTCATGTCGGAAGTACGTGAGGGAATGAGAAGCAAACCTTCTCTCCATGCCACTATTTATAGGCCGGGCAGATCAAACCCACGCGCCAAGTGGATGGCTCTCCGAATTCCGTGCAATGAACTCATATTAAATGGATGAACCAGACGCCTCAACTTCAGCCAAACGGCTATTTAAAGGCACTCGAGAAGCAAAATAGCCGCATCATTAAAGACGTGTCGGATGCGCCGGCTGGACAGCGCATCACACCCCTTCAAACACCAAGCGCCTCCCACAGATGCGCCCTGTACCGAGCGCATCACAGAGGATGCGCCCCCATACGTCCCTATACGCCTAGTGGAACGTCAACCAACGCGCCCACTCAGCTGTCCATCGAATGTCACCAACATTAAATGCTGAACTGACAGAGTTGGCAGCACGCCTCCCCAAGTCTGAACGGTTGACAGCTTTTGCAGAAAACGAAACGTCCACGACGTCAGCATCATCATGACTTTACCCCGACGGCTACTGCCACGTGGCCACCCAACCATCCGCATGCGCCTCAAAAGCCATGCGCCTCAGACCCTTCACTGATCCCTAAAGACAGAAGAAGAGTCTTCAGTTGAAGCTTTGCATGCGCCTCAAAAGCCATGCACCCCAGACTGATCTCTGATCCCGAAAGACATAAGGAAAGTCGCCTGCATGCGCCTCAAAAGCCATGCGCCCAGAATGGTTCGTGACTCCTAAAGGTCACGAGCCAAAATCTCATCATGCGCCCAATCCAAGGCGCATCCCACCAAATCATCCCCCCATCAGATCCGAGATCTTTGAGCCCTGAGTCGACGACACGTGTCCTTTGACTCAACTCATCCAAGATTTTAGCAACGGAAAGATCTTCTTCTCTGCTACGTGCCGGCTCACAACAGCAGTATGAAGAATTCAACCCCTCGAGTAGGGCGCATCATCCATGCACCTCCATCAGCAATCTCCACGTGGCGTCCCCACGTACCGACGCATCCTACATATGCACGCATGAGC
This sequence comes from Iris pallida, assembly GCA_029216955.1. Lineage (NCBI taxonomy): Eukaryota > Viridiplantae > Streptophyta > Magnoliopsida > Asparagales > Iridaceae > Iris > Iris pallida. Next base: position 1,833,974 of record JANAVB010003200.1, read on the forward strand.
AGTCAACCTGCCCAGCTATAAATAGAGGAATCATTTCCTTCTTAGAGACACAGACAGATACGAAGGAACATACCACCAGAGAGGCAGATACAGACACTCAATGTCTTCCTCTTCTCAGCAAGCTCCAGCACCCAGAGCAATCTACACCTTCAGAGAACCGATAACCATCGTCAGCCCGTCAACGGAGTCAACGCATTACCACTCGCTCCATTGGCACTAAGGACTCAGATTAAACAAAAGTGTACTCCTAGGACTACATCTAAGTCCTATATTGTAACACTATTCTGTTTGTATTAAAGATTTGCAATCAAACAATTTTAATGGCAAACAAGCTGGCAATTCTGCTGGGGACCTCTTTCTCCTCTTCCGAAAAAGTCGTGTCACAGGCCGACGACGTGAAGGTGGGCTCCTCCCACAAAACGCTGGTCGTGCGCCATAATCAACAGGCGTACGAAGAGTTCATTTCTGAAGGAAGTGCGAGTCCTTCGAAGCGGCTGCCGAAGCCGAAGAAGACCCGCCGTGTCTGAGTGCGCAAGGTCGACGCCTTGGCACCACCACTGAAGGAAATGCACCAATCCATCCCTCCCTTCCTGCTGACGTTCTCAGCAACCAAGGTGTGCCCGCTGATGCAGCGCATCTCTCGGGGAAGCGTGCGGCTGACCACGTTCCCCAGCCATCTCCCTCTCAGGCGAGGAAGATACGTCGACGGAGCAGAGGCGCGGCCAATGCCCCGCGCATCACCTCTGATGTGCCACAAAAAATTTCTCTCTTCGACAGACTCACTCGCTGTAATGGCGAGGAGAATTTGGATGCTGAGTACTATGCACCCCAGAGGGCTAGTACAAAGAAATCCAAGGCGGCACGGGCCATGCGCTACAAACGTGCTATGCCAGCAGCAAGCCAAAAGCATGCGCTCACAATCATGCGCGCTGCTGATGGCAAGCTGTACAAGGTCGGCTCAGGTGCTTCGGCACCTAAAACGAGCCGATCTTTAAAGTCCTCATCTCACTTGGGCGCATCTACTGCGTGCACAACCAAGTCGAGTGAGGCAAATTCAGTGGTCTTGAACTCCCGCGCCTCCTCTGGTTGTGCGTTTGAGGTCCGTTCAAGTCACTTCAAATGTTGTTGTTCCCCCGCTACTGATCGTGATGCCTGCTTGGTATTAGCTCAGGGGGCGCAGCACTCACCTGTCCACCCCGGCGTTTGGCCTTGCCATGCACCTGAAGGGGGTGTGAAGGTAGCACTCTCCCCTAACGACCTGCGTAACATGATCACTCACAAGCGCCGGTCAGGAGAGTCGACCAACAGGCACGATGCGCCTCTCACGGGGCATACTTGTGCGGTGGTCACCATCAACTGCTGTTATAAGGCAGCAGTACCACCAAGACAGTCAGTCTTCCAGCGGCTGCAATCATTGACACCCCTCCCACATCGTCTCGGGATGAAGGTGTCAACAGAAGAGGAGCCAAGAGTTGCTTCATGCAACGTGGTCTCGAACTCCTCATCACTCCGGAAGGCGACTGGCAATTCCTCGTCTTTATCCAAAAGCCAGCCGAGGAAAACCAAGGCAGCTATCTCGACCTCTGGAGTGTTCAAAAGCACTCGGTCGAGGAAGAAGTTCTTGGAGGAAGCTGGGGGTAGTCAGACCCTTGTTGAGCCTCCTTCCGAAGACGAAGATGTCCAAAGCACAGCTGCGGCGGATCTTCATCCTCGAGGCAAAGTCAGCCTCCCAGAAGCCCCTCGAAACGAGGATGTCCCCCAGGACACAGCTGGGGGTAGAGACGAAGAGGCCCTTCAAGACGGAGCTGAGGGCAATCAGGCCCTTGCAGATACGCCCGTCGAGAATGACCTCCAGAATGTGGCTGGGGGTGGCCAAGGTGAAACACCAGGAGAGGTGACTCCCCCACATGAAAGTGAGGCCGAGAGCGAAGCCTCAACCAATCCATCCACTCCCGGCCGTGTCAGGACAGTATACATGACTGGAGGTGATTTCGAGTCTGATGCGCCGCCGCAAGACATTGTCCAGCGCATAGACTCATTAGAGGGAGGACTCAAAACCCTCTCTGCCTCTATGCAAGCACTGACTCAAGCAGTGTTTGATATTCGGTCGGCCTTGAACAGAACACCTTCAACCGGTCCCGACCCAGGAGTCAATGGGGAGTCGAGTGTACCCCTTCAACGGGCACCCTCCGACACAGAAGCACCCCGGACGTCGGAGCCTTCAAACGCTCCACTCCAGGTAGTACCACCTTTCCCGACTCCTAGCTCCACGGAGGATGTGGTCGAAATGATCAAGGACTTGCGGGAGCGCTTCGAGTCCAAAAACAGGCAAGAGGAGCACCACAAGATGGGCATTCCCCAGCCTTATCCTCTTGAGTGGAACAAGGTGGTTTATCCTCCGAAATATAAACCACAAACACTCATGCCGTACGACGGAAAGGACTCTCCGCGTCGGTACCTGACATATTTCCAGTCGCAAACGGGGCATCTTCCAAAGGAGGACGCGCTCCTCACCAGCATCTTTGTTGGGGCCCTAAAAGGGGTGGCGTATGACTGGTACTGCAGCCTCCCCGACAATTCTATATCGTCCTTCGATAACTTGATGCGCCTCTTCCTCGATCGCTTCTACGACGGCGGGAAGGACATGACGATGGCATCTCTTATAGAAATACGCCAGAAGGAGAAAGAAACGGTTCGGGTGTTCATCGAACGCTTCCGACAAGCCTGCTTCAGGCTACCTCTAGGCATGCCAGAACATGCGCTCCTCTCCTCTTGCAGCATGAACATGCTGCCCGCAGTTAAGCTCTGGCTCAACTCTACTCCCCCTCCCGACTGGAGCTCCCTGATCATCGAAGCTGAAGCCGCAGAAAAGAAGGCGGCCAATGCACGTCTTCTGGGTGTCAGCTTCCCCGCCTTTGATGATAAGGGGAAAAGGTCAGCAGCCAACAATTCTGGACGAGAAGCAAAAGGGAAACATGCATTGACCGTTAATGCCTCGAAGGGCACATCTACGCCTACTCAGAAGCCTCTACTGGCACCGAGACCCAAGGAGGTGTATTCATTCAATGACGAAGACACCCTGCAACTCTTTGAGATACTGAAGCAGGGTGACAAGATCAAGCTCCCGGACCCAAAGCGGCCCGATGAAGTCGGAAAAGTGGACAACCCGAGGTACTGTCACTACCATCGGTTTGTCGGGCACCCGACCAAGGACTGCTACGTCCTCAAGAATTACATCCAGCGCATGATCAATGCCGATGTAATCTCCGTCGACTATGAAGAGAAGATGGTGTCAGCTGTCGCTTCAGTTCGGTACTTTGCCACCGACCACCACACAAGATGGCGTCGTCCCCATCCCTAAGGCGACAATGGAGGTGGTGAACTTGCCACCTACCCGTGACAATACGAGTGGACTCATCCCACTCACCATATCTCGAGGAGAGGTCCTCTGGGTTCACCCCGACCTCGTCTCCGAGGTGACTCAACCGGAGGTACGCTCTACCTCCAAATCAAAAGGCAGAAAGATCAAGTCTTGCCGTACGATCTCTTCTTCAACGGAAGAGGCACTTCCAGTGCAGACACGTGCACAACAGAACGCTCAGCCCGGCGAAGCTGCCACCGAGGTGGTGCCTTCCGGCACCATCCCTGAAGAAGGCCCGTCTAAACCCTCAGCAGCCAATAAATAGAAGCAGATGGAGGCTCGTTTCGACAGACCTCTACGGAAGGAGAATACTTCGGGGCTAGCCAAGCCCCACAACTTTGACATACTGGCACAACTGGCCAGTACTCCTGCACGCTTGTCTTTGTTTGAGCTCCTGCGTCTTTTTAAAGACTCCCGAGAAGCTCTCTGCGAAGCTCTGAAGGACGCCAAATCTTTTCTCAGTCAGGTCAAGCAGCCTGAAGACCTCCCAACTACTTGTGCGTACTGTTATTGTGCGGATGAAGTTATCCCAAACATAACTTTCATCCAACAAGACATGCTGCTCAAGCACCACCGATATAACCGACCGCTGTATTACACAGGGTACATCGGTTCGGTCAAGGTAAGCCAGATTCAGATCGATCCGGGGTCTTCCCTCAGCATCATCCCGAAGACGCTGCTATCAAAACTGGGGATCCCAATGTACCGGTTGGCACCCTCCAACACAACTATCAGTGGCTTCAACGCTAGCAAAAGCGAGCCGCTGGGCAAGATCCGACTGAAGTGTCACATCGACAACCTCAAAACTGAGGTAACTTGCTATGTTGTGGATGCCGAGGTCAACTACAATATCCTGCTCGGTCGCCCATGGTTGCACGAGTACATGGTGGTGCCATCCACGCTCCACCAGTGCATGAAATATGTATCCACCAACGGCGTCATCCGGACGGAGTTCGCAGACATCTATCCTTTCAAAGGGATTGAAGCCTACTTCACCGATTCCGACTTGTACAAGCCACTTGACGAGGAGGAAGCCAACGATGCTGATGATGAGGCAGAGACGGCAACTGAGCCGTACACGGAGACTGAGACGACTCCCGATGCTTCCCTGAAGATCCGACTGAAAGGCAAACCTCCCCAGAAGGTGCCTCTAATGAGCATCAAACTATCAGGGAAAGCACCGACTCCTGAGGCTCCCCTGAAGATACGCCTCAAGGGAAAGCCGCCTCAAACATTGGCTCCCATGGTGGCAAAATTACAGGGGAAGGCACCACTCACAGGAGGCGCAGTTGAGGCACCTCTGAAGGTGCGTCTTAAGGGCAAGCCCCCGCAGCCATCCAAGATGCCAGAGAGGGCTCACATAACCCTCTCAGACCCCAAAGTCAAAGCTGTGGTGGATTCTCCTGATCCGACCCCAGTACTTACAGACGTGGAGCTTGGCGAATACATTTCTGCTGATGTAGATGCACCCTCCTTAGACAATGTAATCCCACAGGATAAGATCTCGTATTTTATCAATAAATAGAGTGTCTTTTAATTATTCTTGTCTTCCGTACTGGAATGCCATGTATACATTAGATAACGCTCTACGGTCGTTACAAACACAAATAACGACCGTCCATCATGTAAATTGAGTAGTCCCGTCTCAAGGAGTCTGTTTCATAGCCCCTCCACGAAGCCGAGACGAAGGATCCATCATTTTGGGCAAGATCGAGCGTCATCAAGACCTCCCGCCACTCAAGCCAGAACCTGATACCGGTAGAGTATAAGTCTATCGGTACACGGATACGGCAAAGCACATCATCCAAAAGATGGGCTACGACCTAAAAAGCAACAAAGGCCTAAACTACGGCAAAGGTTGACGTCTCCCTCTCCGGCTTCCAACACCCAAAGGAAAGCCGCAAGACTACTACAACAAAACTCGACGGGGGATAGGCTATGTCACGCCGCCATCAACTCCAGAGAATTCAGACGCAGAAGACGTAGAACATTCCCACTCGTCCGAAGCGTCGACTTGGGATTCCGATACTAGTATTGGATCAGTCTTCAGGAAAGTGCTGTCAGCTAACATGACGTCAGCACAACCTCAAAAAGGTGAAGGCGAAGACCAAGCACCGGAACCCTTCGAAGAAGAACCCTGGGCTCAACGCCTAGGAGAACAATGGGAGTCTCGTTTTGAGTTACGTGAACCTCCCATCGAAGACGAAGTCGAGCAGATCGACCTTGGGGACGGATCTTCTTCCAAACCCATCTTCATCAGCAAAAGCTTAGAAGGAGAAGACCGAGAGTCTCTGGTCCAGCTGGCTAAAGAGTATATCGACGTCTTTGCCTGGAGCTACGAAGATATGCCGGGACTCGATCCACAGATCGCAATGCATAGGTTGAACATCTTACCCGATGCCAAACCTATCAAACAACAACAGCGACGTTTTCGTCCGGACATCATGAATGCCATCGATCAGGAGGTGGACAAACTCTTGACCAGCGGCTTCATTCACGAGGAACAGCACCCAGATTGGGTAGCCAACGTCGTACATGTCACCAAGAAGAATGGGAAAATACGAGTCTGTATCGATTTCAGGGACCTCAACTCTGCTTGCCCGAAGGACGAATTCCCACTTCCAATCACCGATGTGATGATCGACAACACATGTGGCTTTGAACGCATGTCCTTCATGGACGGGTATTCAGGCTATAATCAAATCAAAATGTTTTCCGATGACGCAAAACACACGTCATTCAGGACTCCGAAGGGTGTCTTCTGCTACACAGTAATGCCTTTCGGCTTGAAAAATGTCGGTGCAACATACCAACGAGCTATGAGCACCATCTTCCGTCAACATCTTCGCAAGACAGTCGAATGCTATGTTGACGACATCGCAGTCAAGAGCCGCCTCAAAGGAGATCGCCTACAGGATCTGAAGACAGTCTTCGATCTCATGCGGGCACATCAACTCAAAATGAACCCCGCTAAATCCTTCCTGGGGGTTTCCAGCGGCAAATTCTTGGGCTTTGTCATCACGGCAAAAGGCATTCATGTTGATCCCGAGAAGACCAAAGCCATCCTCAACATGGACCCTCCGAAGAATCTTCGAGAACTTCGGGGCTTACAGGGATGTCTGGCATACATCCGGAGGTTCATAGCAAACCTCTCCGGTAAATGTCAACCCTTTACTCAACTCATGAAGAAGGGAGTTTCTTATGTCTGGACAGAGGAGTGCCAAAAGGCTTTCGACGACATCAAAGCCTACTTGACGAGCCCACCAGTCCTGGTGGCACCAGTCGCCGGTAAACTATTTCTCCTCTACGTCCGTGCCATGGATCATTCTCTTGGCGCTCTGCTGGCTCAAAACAGCGATACAGGCTATGAGCAAGCAATCTACTACCTCAGTCGAACGCTCATCGGGGCCGGACACCGGTACAACCCCGTTGAAAATGAGTGCTTGGCTTTGGTGTTTGCTATCCAGAAGACTCGTCATTATGTCTCGGGCCAGACAATTCATGTCATTTCCCGAGTCAATCCGCTCAGAGTCCTCATGACGAAGCCAGGATCATTGAACTCCCGGCTAGCCACATGGGCGATCTTGCTAACACCGTATAATATGGTGTTTGTCCCGCAAAAAGCTGTTAAAGGTCAAGCTCTGGCTGACTTTTTAGCTGCACACCCCATCCCAGAATCCTCAAAACTCTATGAAGACATCCCGGATGAGGTCCAAGAATCCAACGTCACTGAAGGAAGCTCCGTTTGGCGGATGTTTTTCGATGGCACTTCAAGAACAGGCCCCAAAGGCCAAATCATCGTAGGAGTGGGGGTAGTCTTAGTCTCCCCCGATCAGTTGGTCATCCAGCATGCTTACTCCCTTTCGAAGCCGTGCTCCAACAATGTTGCCGAGTACAACGCACTCATCATGGGACTCCAACTCGCACAACAGCTGGGAGTGGACCATCTGGAAGCCTACGGTGACTCAAAACTTGTCGTGAACCAGATTCGAGGGCAATACGAGGTTCGCTATGAAGATCTGATCCCTTACCATGAAGTTGCATTGAACATCATTTCAACCTTCACCGGGTTCTTCATCGAACACGTACCTCGTCTATAAAACTTGGAGGCTGACGCTCTGGCTGGCCTCGCGGCCTCATTGGCAGCGCCCTTTGGGACTCAACACTATGTCACGGTAACTGGCCGAGACTTGGTTTGTCCTAGAAACAACCTATGCTTGCGAGTGGCTCACACCATGCCGACGAACACTGGTATTAATATCCGAGACTGGAGGTTCTCATTCATCGACTTTGCTGTCTACGGAATCCTTCCAGAGGACCCAAAGGAAGCCGTCTAAGTCAAAAGACGCTCTCTTCGATTCTACTACGATACAGCTACCAAATGCTGTACTGACGCTCCTTCGACGGGCTCCTCCTTCGATGCCTGTCCAACGAAGAAGCAGCCGAAGCTCTTTAAGAAGCTCATGACGGAACTTGCGGAGCACATCAACCCGGTACTAAGTTGCAGGATCGACTGCGACGTATGGGCTACTACTGGCCAACCATGGCCGCCGACGCTGTTAAATATGCTAAGAAGTGTCACGTATGCCAACTCCATGCAGACTTCATACATACACCGTCTGAACCACTACATCCTACAGTCGCCTCCTGGCCCTTTGAAGCCTGGGGCATGGATATTGTGGGACCAATCACCCCTCCTTCATCAAGAGGACACCGCTTCATCCTGGCCATCACCGATTACTTCTCCAAATGGGCAGAAGCAGTCCCACTGGCGGAAGTAAAGAGCTCCAGGGTGGTCAGCTTTATCAAACACCATGTCATTTACCGTTTCGGAGTACCCCGGCGGATCATTCATGACAATGGTCCTCAGTTTATCAGCCACATTTTTAGCAGGTTCTGTGACAAGAATCGTATTCAAAATGTGGCATCCACCGCCTACAATCCGGCTGCAAACGGGTTAGCAGAGGCGTTCAACAAGACTATCGTTAGGCTGCTCAAAAAAGTCGTGTCATCCAACAAACACGACTGGGACGAAAAGCTTGGCGAATGCCTTTGGGCCTACCGCACAACAGTACGGACCCCAACAGGCAACACACCATTCTCCCTGGTCTACGGGAGCGAAGCGGGTACTGCCTATCGAGATCCAAATACCCTCACTCCGCATAGCAATAACAAACAAACTCACAGAAGAAGACAATTAACGTCGTCGTCGGCGAAAACTCGAGGCACTCGATGAGAAGCGTCTCCTGGCTCAACAATGCATCAAACTCTACCAAGCCCGTATATCACAGACTTTCAACAAGAAGGTCAAACAGAGGACTTTCCAAGTTGGCGACCTGGTTTTAGCAGTCAGAAGGCCGATGGTGTTAACTCACAAGACACCAGAAAAGTTCGAGCCCAAGTGGGAAGGAGCTTTCATTATTGAGACGGTATACTCAAACGGTGCTTACCGCCTCGCCAAACCCAATAGGGACTTGTTCATGATGCCCATCAACGGCAAGTTCCTAAAGAAGTACTATTCTTGGCATCCTTCAGACATGTGCTTCCCCAAAGGGGATCTGTGGGCCCAATCATCGGGGCTCACACACAATCTCCTTCCACAAAACTCATACGCTTTCGGAACCCAGCTGTTCCGTGGCATCCTTCAGTAGAAAGACAACCACGTCCACATCACCTCTGAGTTGTTTCTCTACACCCTACAAAGCGGAATCTTACGCTACGTAAACCGATGCTACCCTTCATGTTTACCATGTCCACATTACCTCTGAGTAAACATCTCGTACAAACAACCCCTGTGTTGTCGTACATTGATCGCAGAACTTCCACGTCCACATCACCTCTGAGTTGTTCAGCGTATCTCCCAAGATCATTCCTACCACGTCCATAATACCTCTGAGTTGGAAGATTCTATCATTTTGAACCCAATGATTGTCATGTCCACATCACCTCTGAGCAAACATGTTGGTTCCTTCAAACTTATTATCTGTACCTAGAAACCAAGGTGCGCAAAAGATAATAGGTCCACACAAATCATCAAGTCCATAATAACAAAAATGAACGCATCACAAAAAAGTTGCGTACTTCTTTATTTTCTAAAAAAAAGAGAGAAAGTACAAAACTACACTAGCCCATAGCAAGGGTTGCAAAAGAACATAAAAAAGGGAGAAGCTACAGTCCCTGAACCTCTCCAGGGTGGGCTGAGAGCTCTCTAACTCGATGTCTTAAGTCGGCTGTACGGGTCTCCACAGTCTCCAGGACTCGACGCTCAGCTTCTTGACGCATCAATTCAACAGCCTCAGCAGAAGTTTTGCTCTCATGCTTCTCATCAAGCTGTTGTCGCTGCTGAGCCAAGGCAAGAGTCCGCTGAGTAAAAGTCGCTTCCTCCTGCTTGAATGCTACATGTTCAGCCTGAACATGTTCGACATCTAACTGGAGTCGGGCACGTTGGTCCTCAAGGCGGCGCATCTGGGTGTTGATCTCTGCGATGTTAGCATCTAACGCAGCTCGTGTTTCCATCGTCTTTTTCATGGACTAAGACAACTGCTCTATCGCAGCCTCAGTCTTAGCCACCTCGCGCTCCCAAATGCCCACGGTGGCCTGGTAGGAAGACTCGATCTCGGCAATCAGCTTCTCCTTCTCCGCATCTATCAGGACGGAGAGGTCGTTTCGCTGGATGCGCTGAAGTTCCGCAAGCCGCTCGTCCAGCTCGATCACCGAAGCCTCCAGAATTTTGGCCATATGGTCGTGGCCTTGGTGAATGCGGATCAGCTCGATACAGGGCATTGCCAAAGCTCTTGCCATCGCAAAGCTCCCGTTGACATCCATCACCGCAGATACACCCCTCTGCAGTATTTTGTACATCCCCTCGACGAGGAATTTCACATATTCGTCTGCATCCGCCAGGACCTGCGGCGTCATAGCAGGAGTTGGAGGAGCTACTACAGTTAGCGGACCGGAAGAAGATTCGCCAACCTCAACCTGCGAGGCTTGAACCTCGGTATCAATGGGCTCTTCATCAACAGGGGCTGGACTGCTAGCCCGAGGAGCCGAAGGAATAAAGGAAGCCCGCACAGGCGTCGAGATAGTACCCCAAGTAGGAGGGGCAACAGAGGGTTCCACACCCTTACCCTTCTCAAGCCCGGAGGAACCACCGACGTCAACGGCCACCTCTTCTACCCCCAACGTCCTATCAACAGCTGGTACCTCCCCTGGCAGAATAGGGAGATTATCACTTGTCTCTTGACCCGCCTCAGCGGTCTTGATCGGCAGACGGGTCTCGTCACTAAGTCCCTCTACAGGGACAGAATCTGTCGCTACCTCCTGATCGATAGCCGCCTCAACTTCCACGGTTGAAGCTGGGATAAGACTCGGCAATGATATAGCCGACCTCCCCTCATCATGGTAAGGAGGGGAATCAACCCTCTCCTCTGTCCCAACTGTATCTGTTGCCCCCGTAACAGACTCTTGCAGCTCTGGACCCTCGACATCCAAGGCCTTCATCTTTTCGAAAGCTGTTGCATCCTCAGCTTCCCGTCTGACATAATCCGGGGATACCGGAACCTCTACAACAACCTCCTCGGCGTTCTCCTCCATGGGAGACATCATAGTGGGCGGAATACGCACTTCAGACGAGCCCGCCATCTCCTTTGGCCTGCTCCCACCAAATTTTGGAGTGCGGGGCTTTCTTTTCAGCGGCTCCTACAAAAAGGGAGAAGCATGATTACATGAGAAGCTGAACTTGAAACCAAACCTTACGGGACACCTTACCTCGGCAGATGCTGAGTCCGAGGACACCGTCGGTGACGACGCCTTCTTCTGCTTTTTTGATACAAAAGAGTCGACCTTTGTATCTGCACGCCTTTTCGTTTGATCGACCGAAGGTTTTCCTGACCCCCGGTAGATACGGCGGGGCGCCTCGATAACCCGACTCGGCCGGACGGTACGATCGAGCCTTCGCCAAAGTGTCTGCACCCGCCGCTAAATGGGTGCCTACAATAAAACTGGTCTCCCTATCATATCTGGCGGGCGCGGCAGCCATAGCACAGTAAAATCTGGCGGCTGAGTAAAGAATCGGCGGCCGTGGATTCTGGACAGGGAGCGTAAAGCGGGCTCCAGTACATCCGGCATTATAGTAATGCCAAGCTCGTGCACCATCCAGTAAACTTCCGGCGTACCCCAAGGTGATACTGGGATTATCCAACATCAATTGAGCGTACCCGAATTGCCTTGCAAAGCGGCTCGACAAATACGGCTCCAGGTAACACTGGTTCCTGTTCCGATATACCAAATGGGACGGCCGGATACTTTGCAACAGCGGAATCCCCATGGAGACAGAGTGGTGGCATCTTCACCCGAGTCTACAGATCTTCGTTGGCCTCAAAATCGGAAAAGACAGGACCAACTTTGGCAATCTCCCACCCTTGAAGATGGGATAAAACTTTCCTGCAGACAGGAACACCAGTGTGTGACCAATTCCTCCGATGGAAACGCCGGAGGAATGCATCCCCGGACCTGTGGTCTTCCTTCAAACCCGGGCTCATCACATTGGGATGGTATAAAATTAACCACCCCATCAAATAATGAAACGGCAGTTCGGCACGCGGGAAGTTGTTGTTTTTGCCTCGCTCGTGAACGACATCTCCCGCAAACTCTCGTAAACCCCGCAACAGGTTACACACCATTGCGGGGAGTAAAGCTAAAGGACGGCCGAAGGCCAACTTCACGGCCGGCAGAATTAAGTTCCGGGTCACCCTCTCTACAGAGCCAGACCCGCCTGAGAAGACATGGTCCCGGAGCCAAACCATAAGGTACGCGACTAATACTGCTTTTGGCGACATCCGATAGGTGAGTTGCCAAAAGCAGCTATAAGAGCGTTCATCCGACTGCTGGTCCTCGTTCTCCAAGGGATTCTTCTCGCCTAACCTGCTCATTTCCGAAAGCACCTCGTTACGAGAAAGTGCCGGCGGAGTAGAAAAATGGGAAGGATCCTCTTTGTCCTGCCTAAAGATGTGATCTCTCCAAGCAGTTACATGAGGCTGCGTCCCGCCCCTATCTTTCTTCTGCATATAGTAGTGATGGCTCGCTACTTCTTTGAAGACAGCCATCATATCATCAGCTTTGTCCCCCAAGACCTGGAATTCTTCATTGGTCGGGAAGTACTCCTCGTAAGGTTCCGATCCCCAGGGGAGTTTTGACACCTCGTACATCTCATGAAGCGCGAGCCCTAGCTCCCCCACTGGAGTGAAGAAGGTCCCGGTATGGGTATCAAACATCTCCAAAAGCGCAAGGAACATGTGCCTGTTAATCTCTACACCTGCCTGAGTAGCACGGATCGCGGCGGTCAGCCCAATCTCTTAGAGCTCAGTCTGAAACCGCGACAGGATCCAGTGTGTCAGTTTGTCCCATTTTGAAACATAATGACACCAACCCTCCACCCGAAAATCTCTCTTGGGGTATGATTGTTCCATCAACAACATGCGACAAGCAAAAGTCGAGGCACCCAAGGCAAAAGTATTGACGGGAACATCGCTATAAATACTCCCAGGACGAAGAGTCCGCCAGGTGTAAGAGGTACCAGCTCGCGAGTCGGCCAGAGTATCCCTCTGATCAGAAGAAGAATCAATTCTGATGATGCCTGCTACCGCTCCCCCATGAGATGGAGTAATGTCCCAGGACATTCTCCTTTTGGAAGCAAGACGACAGAAGGCAAACAAAGGCCACTGACGTTCGAGCTGCCTGACAGTCATATGCACGCCCCTGGCTGTAAAGAACCAGTCTTCTTTGACCTTCAGCACCTTGGCTTCAGTAGAAGAAAGGCGGTCTCCGAACAGGAACTCATGCTTTAAGAAGGTCACTTTATCGGAAGTGGCAGATTTCAGAACGCCACGTTCCATCATCCGTTTGAGGAACCCGTGATGTTGTTCCCGAATTTGAATCATTCTTTCGGGATGCTGATCCAACATAATAGCCGCTTGAGCAGGGTTTATCACCTCTTCATCATAATCTACTCCCATCTGGCAGAGCGCGGCGTCCAGGAGCACTTCGTTCAAGAGTGGGATAGTCATCGACACTGACAAAAATGCAAAGATATTAGAGACGACACAAAGATCAGAGCTTCATTCTTGTCAAAAGCGCGTATCAAGCGCATTTGAAAAAGAAGCCTCAGCGCATCATCAGGGTTTAAACCCATGCGCGTCAGCGGTGTGCCTCAGCGCATCATCAGGGTTTAAACCCATGCGCGTCAGCGGTAAAGCCTCGGCGCATCATCAGGGTACAAAACCCATGCGCGTCAGCAACTAAAACCACGGTGCATGATAAAGGCCTGAGCCTATGCACGTCGGCAGGAAAGATCTCAACACATCACCAGGACTCAAAGTCCACATGCGTTTGCAAATAAGAACGATAGAAGACAATAAAGCTCACCGACTACCGTCGGTCGAACTTCGACAGGCGGGCGGGGAATGTCACTCACGACAGCCTCTACAGGCTCCTTCTCTTTTCCCTTTCCTTTGCCGGCACCGCCGCGAGGAGTCTTGGGAGCCATTCGCTCAGAGAAAAAGAAGTTAGGGTTTTGAAGAAGAACTCTAAAAGAGGCAAAAGCACAGAGCAGAAGAACTCTCTCTCTCTCCACCTCTCACCTATTTATAGGCCGTGGTCGTACGCGTGAACCGATGACGAGTGATCTCAGCCGTCGCCTCGGATCCTGTGAAGATAACAGCAGATAAAACTAAAAGATCATCATTAATCTTTTCGATTACCGAGGCATTTTCATATACATTAACTGAGAAGAGCATGCGCCCGAACAGGCATGCGCTCCAACGATCATGTGCCCTGATCGCCATGCTTCTTATTCAAAGTATTCCAAAACTTATTCAAAAGTTTTGAAAACTTTGAAGGGGGTCTTGTAGAAGCATGGAATTTCACAACCAGAAAGCCCATACGCCAGACACTACATGTGCCAGAACTCGGACAAAACACTTCACAGCAAAGTCAATAAGTATAGACATTTGAAGAAGGACTTTTTATTTATATACAAAAGTCTATTACATGTCTAGAAAAGGTTGTATAAAGGAGAATTTCTACAAAGGAAAGATCCTAAGTCTACAGCCAGCGGCCACCATGTGCCTTCAGATAGGCGCAGCAGTCATCATGCGCCGCCAGTTAGGCACAGCAGATACCATGTGCCTCCAAACCAGGCGTATCCCACCATTTCTTCAGCAGCTCAGTTATGTGCATCCAGCTCAGTTATGTGCATCCCTTCAGCAGCCCAGTTATGTACCGCTCTTCCAACCAGGCTCACCTGATAAGTGCTTCGACTAAACAAAGCATTTAACCCTCTGGCTGGAACCAAGAAAGAGAAAAGCACCGCAAATCTGTGGCCAGGGGAGGCATCGAAAGAGCCTCCAAAGACCAAGGAAGACCGTGATCGAAATACGGCTAAAGGAGCAGCTTTCAACACAACCAGAGTGGGCGACACCCACTTTGAAGGAAGAAAGAGCCTAGCACCGCCATTCCGATCTACGGCTCTTCCGGAACAACGGAGACGAGGCCCGAGCATCCCTATCTTTGGATGCAACAGGCACCTTCCGCCTGCCTCAGAAGCCCTCGACTCCGTCTTTTGGATGTAACAGTCACCTTCAAAAGCATCAACAACGATATGGCGTCTCATCTTCACCCTCGGGAGCACTTCGTCAACAGAGTGCACCCGAATACCCAAGTTCATGTCGAAAGTACGTGAGGGAATGAGAAGCAAACCTTCTCTCCATGCTACTATTTATAGGCCGGGCAGATCAAACCCACACGCCAAGTGGATGGCTCTTCGAATTCCGTGCAATGAACTCACATTAAATGGATGAACCAGACGCCTCAACTTCAGCCAAACGGCTATTTAAAGTCACTCGAGAAGCGAAACAGCCGCATCATTAAAGACGTGTCGGATGCGCCGGCTGGACAGCACATCACACCCCTTCAAACACCAAGCGCCTCCCACAGATGCGCCCTGTACCGAGCGCATCACAGAGGATGCTCCCCCATACGTCCCCATATGCCTAGTGGAACGTCAACCAACGCGCCCACTCAGCTGTCCATCGAATGTCACCAATATTAAATGCTGATCTGACAGAGTTGGCAGCACGCCTCCCCAAGTCTGAACGGTTGACAGCTTTTGTAGAAAATGAAGCGTCCACAACGTCAGCATCATCATAACTTTACCCCGACGGCTACTGCCACATGGCCACCCAACCATCCGCATGCGCCTCAAAAGCCATGCACCTCAGACCCTTCACTGATCCCTAAAGACAGAAGAAGAGTCTCCAGTTGAAGCTTTGCATGCGCCTCAAAAGCCATACACCCCAGGCTGATCTCTGATCCCGAAAGACAGAAGAAAAGTCGCCTGCATGCGCCTCAAAAGCCATGCGCCCAGAATGGTTCGTGACTCCTAAAGGTCATGAGCCAAAATCTTATCATGCGCCCAATCCAAGGCGCATTCCACCAAATCATCCCCCCATCAGATCCGAGATCTCCGAGCCATGAGTCGACGACACGTGTCCTTTGACTCAACTCATCCAAGATTTTAGCAACGGAAAGATCTTCTCCTCTGCTACGTGCCGGCTCACAACAGCAGTATGAAGAATTCAACCCCTCGAGTAGGGCGCATCATCCATGCACCTCCATCAGCAATCTCCATGTGGCGTCCCCACGTACCGGCGCATCCTACATATGTGCGCATGAGCAGCCAACCTGCCCAGCTATAAATAGAGGAATCATTTCCTTCTTAGAGACACAGACAGATACGAAGGAACATACCACCAGAGAGGCAGATACAGACACTCAACGTCTTCCTCCTCTCAGCAAGCTCCAGCACCCAGAGCAATCTATACCTTCAGAGAACCGATAACCGTCGTTAGCCCGTCAACGGAGTCAACGTATTACCATTCGCTCCATTGGCACTAAGGAGCCAGATTAAACAAAAGTGTACTCCTAGGACTACATCTAAGTCCTATATTGTAACACTGTTCTGTTTGTATTAAAGATTTGCAATCAAACAATTTTAATGGCAAACACATGCGTCCCTTTCTTTCGGGCCACATATGCATGACTTTTTCCAGCCGCATGCGCCGGCATTTTCCAGCCGCATGAGTCATGGCCGCATGTTTCCATGTGTATTAGTCTTCATTTCTAGTCTGACTACCTATGTTAAGGCTGGATGATCCTATGTGTGTACAACGGTACAACCTATGTAAGCACCGAGGTGCTATCCTACGTGCTAAGTGTTCCTTCGTGATACCTGCCAGTACTCCCAAGAGTCCAGTATTTATATAGTAATGGTCGTTGGCAATGACGTGGTATGTGTTGTGTGTTTCATTACACCAAGAAGGAGAAAAACATACGTACGAGTCCTTGAGCCAGTACGGATCCCTTCTTGGAGTACTCGTACGATGTACGACATCTAAGGGAGTCAACATGTGACCACGACATGTGAACTCTGAGGATAACCTAGGGATTAACTAGGCAACTAACTTAGTAGATGTATTGGGTGGGAAGAATCCCGAGATCGTGCCATACTAGCCACCCCAGGTCCCATCCTGACGTGCCGGGTTGGCCGCCACGGATATGGTTTCATTCGCCTATAGCGAATAGCTATATCCGACTCCTACGAGCTATGTGATAAATGTCTTAGCGCGGTAGCCCTTCGGGGGACTGGTGCATCATCAAAGTGTTATAAGTCTTATGGTTTGGCTAGCCCTGCTGGGTTGACACGATCTGATGATTCCTTTTAATCAGTATAACGGGGATAACTCCGCCAAATATAGAAAGCCGCAGGAATGAATGGCCGCTTGAAAAATGACTTGACTGTGCTTAGGTCTTTCGCTAGTAGCCGAGGGACACGGACTGTCATGGTGCGTGGTCCAACCCATGTCCTTGTTTGGTTGTTGGGTTGGTCTATCGTGCTAGGACAGGCTGTGGACCGAGGTTACGACCGGAAGCTTACTATTATTATTTTATGACTGGGTTTTATCTCACTCTTTTGTGCTCCCTTGTGGTACTTGCTATTTTGGGACTGATCCGGCTGGTTTTGTTTGGCCAGATCGCGTAGCAGAGCCTGAGGATCCGACTTTCTTCCCTGACGTCAATGGTGCATACTAGGAGCATGACTGGCGGGGGACTCGAGTGGGTTTCTTCTCTACCACTCTTGTATCTTTATTTATGTCCTGACGTTTAGCCACCGGCACCTGTTTAGCCGGCTAATCTAGACATTTTGTCTTTTGTACAATTGTAATTAAATCAGACTGCAGCTGAATACAATTATGTATCTTTGACTCTCTGTGTGACCATAGGTGACTTGAATGTAGCATACACCCCCTTGTCTCTTGACAGCCACGATCGCCGTATGCGTTTGAATACCTCATATGGAGTAGCTGGCCTAGTCCGTCTCCGTATTTTGGTACTGGGGCGTGACACGGTGCAAGGGCGAATGCGTCGATGTTGGTAAGAAGTCACAAAACAACACGAGAGTGTTATTGGTTGCCTGCTTGCTTATGCGAATCAAATAACATGCTTGCCATGATAACATGTTTTACTGCTTTCGAATTTGCCACGAAACTCACCCTAAGGCAAGGATAGAAAGATCACTAACTTGTATGCTGCATGATTCAAAACACTACTTAATGTCGGTTTAGTAAAGTGGGTCTTTGATCAGTACAGTGAGGACGGAAGTACTAATTCCCTACTAGTTTAGTAGCAGGTTCAGGGAATGGTCTGCTCGCGACAGAGCTTTGCTTGAATGTGCTGAGGCATGGATTATTGTAGCGTATTGAGACGTGCGACCGCATTGACACTCAAACTTGCAACATGATGATGCAACCGAGATATAGAAGACATGATGTATGGAACGGTGAAATCCTTTGTGGGCAAGAGAGAACCTGAGTGTTGTAAGCTAATCTGGCAAATTCAGTTGGGCTATTGAAAGCCTTTGTAACCTCAGTTCATTTATTAATAAAGAGAATTATTTAGTATACTCTATTTCTTCTGCTGCTAAACAATCAAATCAAAGATAACCATTTGAGAACTTGTCATCTTGCCTTGTATGAGTGTAACTTCAGACTCGTACGACATTACGTCCCAGTGAGGATGAACTATTCGGATAAATTGATGCGAGGACGAGCGATTTTTTAGGCCGGGCATGACAAGCTACAGGCTCTAAAAGGGTACGCCACAATAACATGGATAGTTAGTTCTGGTGTAAAGACATCAACGACCGTCATATAGATAGACTGCATATTAACGATAATTATTTTACGAAATTAACATATTGATGTGGGTGCAGACTTGTGATATTTTATTATTATTTCTAATCCTTTTCTTGCAGTGATGGACCAATCGAATGTGGTTAAGATATTATTGTACAAGTGATAAATTTTATTTTATACTTTTATATTGTCAAATATGAATTATTAATAAATATAGTCTTAAGTAGAAAGATCACTATAATTATAAAAAAATGTATGCTCACATGAATATTCTGTTGGTTTATATGAGTGGGTTGGTCCCGCTCGCCAATACATTTCCTAATGTGTTGACCCCCTCGTCTACAGGTGCGGGGAGTCGCTTTGTACATTTCTGAGGCATCGGAGAAACCGGTTGGCGAATTGAAGTTGTATTATGGGAAGTGTTATCTTTGTTATAAAGGACACAGTGTACGAACAATGTAAATCCTTTGTAATCATAATTTATAATTGTGACTTGTAATCGTGAGTTGTAGGCCAAGTTAGCATAATTTAATTGGCCATTGACAGCCTTTTTATACTGCTGTAATTATCAATAAATTTATCATTTTAATATATTCTGTTGTGATTTCAATTATATGCTTACTTTCTGTCGCAACAACCTTGGTTTAAGCTTAAATATCAATTGTGCACATCCATGTCTTATACAAATGTAATTTAGACTTGTACGATATCACACTTAGTGACGAGTTTTTGGTTCTGCGGAACCATTACATGACATAGTAGAGCCCATACCAACTCTCGTCGGGATCCCGAACCACCACTCCACCGCCACTTAGAGCCTCTCCAACTCCTCCCTCGGCCTCCTCATGCAGCACCGTGTTGTCATCGACCGTCCCATAGAGCGACCATGTAATATCCTTCTCCGCACGATGCATTGGGATGGTTTGTTGGCTCAAATATCTGATTAGACTTGGATTCATGCAGATGAATCAGTCAGAGATCTTTGTGTTTAGGACGAAGTCGATTCGTCATGGTAGGTGGTTTTGATCCTTTTGTCATTTACCGTCATACTTAATAAAATTGATATTGTTTGACTTTGTTGTTATATTCCATGAGTTTGTTACATGCTATAAAAAGAACCAAGATAAAAGATAGTAATATTTTTGTTATCAACTTGCTACCTAGAAACGGGGATTATTATACTATTGTTATCGACATAAATTTTTATACTGTTTTAGTTATGTTATCATGTAGAGTATAGTCCTATTGTTATGTTATCATGCATAATGTAGTGTTGTTGTGTAGAAAAATGCAGTGATATGGACGTAGTTTGGTACCACAGATGGATGTAGCTTAGTGCTATAGAATGGTATGGATGCAGCTTGGTGCCACTATAGAAGCTCAAAAATGAATGGGTACCACTCATAAGAAGGCACCAACATCAAGTGGCACCTAGACGTTGATTTGCACGAGACTCAAGTTGTGCCCACATCAAGGTGCATGGGTCCCACGTGGTAAGCTTCCTCGAGAAGCTGTAATGGTTGCCATCATTACTGACAGCACAATAGTCGAAGAATATCTCTTCGAATCCCGAGCAACGCGGCGCTCGAAAAGATTTTGTCAATATTAAATGCTGACAGCTAGCTCGCGCAAGCTATTGAAGGGCGCGAGAAATTTCCACAACACAGAAGACTAAGTCAGAGGCGCCAATTATCAAGTTGCGTCGGTGTAACCTAGCTAGTTCGCACCACCTGATTAATTTTTTATCTAGAAGCTAGATGACATGGCATGCATGCCAGTAATTTTGAAGAACGTGTCCACTATACTGCCCATAACCACGCACATCTCACTGACAGGATGCCATGCGTCACCAGCTGTTAAAGTAACCGTTCGCGCAACTGGATATGAGGCACGCAACACAAAGTGCACGCAACTCAAAAAACAGTTATTTCAGAACTCTATAAATAGAGTTTCAAATCAGTTCTAAAGCATCACTAATGATCATAATCTCCTGCTAAAGTGTTGTTGCATTCTCCAAAGGCTTGTGTCTTCAATATCACATCGTCCAAGGAATAAAGTGATCATCTTCTGATTAGATTCCTATAGTTGTACTTCCCCAAGAATCATTGTACTATTGTACTTTCTTTCTTAGTTTGTAGAAATCAAACTTTTGTTTTTGTAAATAAATGGCAACTCTGCAGGGGACAACTTTGTCCTCCGACGAGAAAGTGACAACTCAATGTGATACCGTGTCGATCGGCAAGACGCAGAAGACCTTGGTCGTGCAAGTCGACCAAACAGCCTATGAAGCCATGATTAGTGCTGGGGTGCTGGGCACACCACTGTGGCTGCTAAGAACAAGGCACGTACCATATGGACTCCCAAGTCCTCAACAACACCAATCACTGCTTCTGTACAACCTGCACCTGTCGCCTCTCTTGCACAAAATAAAAGGAAATGCCCTTTGGCTACTCTCTCTTCTTCTCCAGTTCTGAACTCAGAGAAGAGCCTTTCAAGTGAGGCTACTAATCAGAATAAAGGAAAGCGCCCTTTGGCCTTTTCTCATTCTGCGCAAGCTGCGCCTATTCTTGTCCTGGCACAGAATAAGGAGAAACGCTTTTTAGCTACTCCTTCTTCCTTCCCAAGTCTGAAACTTGTTGAAAATACATCTATTTCTGTCCTAGCGCAGAACAAAGGGAGGCGCCCTTTGGCATTTCCTCATTTTTTCTCGGTCCTTGACTTGGTGAAAAATACTTCTGGTTGTGCCCTTGCGCCAATCAGTACAAAAGCTCTTTTGGGCAGAAACTCTACTCATCTTGACAGAGACAATTAAATCTCTAGCAAGAAAGTAAATTCTGTTCAGAATGAGCTCTCTGCTACCCAGTTGCGCCATGCTAAGCACACAGGAACAGGATGCGCAGCACAAATAGGCATTCTGCCTACTCCCAAGAATTTAAGTCAGGATCTGCTAACCCTGCGCATCTCAAGATCCAAACAAAACAAGCTGCTGGTGTCTCAAACAGACACACGAGTGGTGCACCTATCTGACTTGGGCACATATCTCAACAGGCGCCAGTCAAGATCAATTTCAGCAATACATAAACAGCCTGCGCTCGCAGCCAACTTATGCCAGAGGATAACCTCTGAAGTAATCCTCTTACCTATGCCAATCAGCTCAGTACCTCCTCGTACACTCAGGATACAGGACATCTCAAGAATCAAAATCATGTTCCCAGTGTCATCAAGGAATATATCCCTCCGACTTCTTCTCATCCTGTCGTTGTAACCGATCTCTGTGAACTTCTTACACAGAAGCTGAAGATTGTATGGCCGTCTCATCCACTTGTAGCTCCACAACAAGAACATTACTGTAATCATCACCATGAGGTAGTCATCAAATGTTGCTGCCAGTCAGCTAAGCGGTCTGTCTTCGACCGTTCGAACTATGCTCAGACTTCTGAACCAGTAATAGTGGACGAAGATGAATTGTTATACGCTTCTGTCAATATGACATCCCAAAGAACTGGGGATGGAAAGATTCCAAGATACAGTGTATCCCGCAACCCCATTCAATAATACTTGGATCAGATCCGTGATTCCAATGAAAGGATCTACCGACGCACTAGATCAAGAAGCCGAAAAATAATCGGTCAAAAGAATCTTCCCTTTGACCAAGAATTAATCGGTCAAATGAATCTTCCTAACTCTGACCAATATTTCTTCAGTCAATGGAACCTTTCTATCCCTTGTCCTCGGGGTAGTTCCTTGTTTGACCTGGATGCCGACAGTGAAAGTTCTGAGCGGACCATCTTTTTTACCAGTTCCTCTTCAGTGGCCAGAGAAGTGACAACATATGTCACTAATGAGGAACAAGACGTATCTAGCTCTAACAGTCAAGAATAGAGAATTACTATATTGGAGGCCAGTTTGAAGAGCATGGCTGAAATGATGATAAGCATGCATGTTGTGATCATAGCACAACACACGGTTCTACCGGTTGCGAATCCGATTCCGACCCAAGAACCTGTAACGACATCTGCTCTCGTCAACATTGGTCTGGGGGTATAGTCTCCTCATACTACTTCAATACCATTTTAGGCTACTCCAAGTTAGTCTGGTGCTGGGGGTGGTGCATATCATGTAGTCCCTCCTCATAACACATCAAATCAGTCTACTGCTCCACAACCAGTGTGTCATGACCCACACCCTGATTAGGGGCACGAGAATATGGGTACGTCCAGCCTACGTCGCAGTATCGATGGTAGAATGCTGTATAGGTTATCTATAAATCTAACATTTAATAATAAGAAAATATAAACCTGTCATCTCCACACGGAGGTATAATATAACATCTCAACTACATAATCTCAATCACAAGTCTAAAAAGATAGAGCACGATATGGAATCAGATAAAAGGAAGAAAATAAATATAAATAGTAGAGCTATCACAACACACAGTAGATGTCCAACACAAATAATACATATCTAAAATATAAATAAGTCTCTACTAACAATCGGAACAATCCGATACAAACTGAAAGCTAGAAGTTCTAAGTTAATACTAAGGCACTTTCTACTGGACTAGATCCTCCTCTGGCTCCTGTGTGCCACACTCGTAGGCCTCATAGAAAGTGAGGCAATCATTTATATCATCTGTAATATTTTGTCAACATATTCAGTCAGAATGGAACGAGTAGATCACCTCTAACAGTTCAAAATAATTGACAAACGCTATGAGTATGTAATAATAATAAAATTCTTGATGATCAGGTTATAGAGATAATGTACATGGAAAAGACGAGTGTATAAAGAACATGCAAAAT
>JANAVB010003200.1:1859944-1892444 GCA_029216955.1 Iris pallida
CCCTCCCCATCCCTCCAGCCATCCCCACCGGCTGTTGACCCCCCTCCTCGCCGGCGCTAACCTGCCCCCGCCTCCCTCGTCGCACCGCCCCGTGCGACCGCCGGCGGGGGGACCGAAGCTTCTCGCGCCGTCCGCCCCTCGTGCTGCGCGCTGCGCTCCGGGCGATACATCCCCTAGGGCCCCGCGCCCAACCACCCTCTAGGGCCCCGCGCCCCTTAGGCCACGCGCCCTCCACCCTCCCTGCGTCCTCGGGACGCACGCGTGGCCTGACACCCCCTATTGCGGATTTAAAATTTCGTTCTTTTCAAAATTTGAATTCCGTAGAAAAATAAAAATCTCTGGCAGTGTGCCCCCCCTTAGGGCCGAGCGCCCACACCCGCTCTTTTCAAATATTTTGCAGACCTTCTAAGATTTCAAATTTCAAAATTTTTCGAAATTTGGAATTTTACCTTTATGTATTTTCTAATTGGCCTTCCAGGGCTTTTGTGTTTTGGACCCTGGCACCTGTACTGCTCCTTTCGAGCCACTTTCATTATTCAATAAAATGCTGTTTGTTAAAAAAATTTAAAAAAACAAAAAACAATATATATATATATATATATATATATATATATATATATATATATATATATATATATATAAAACCTTCTCTAAGAGTAGGTAAACCCCCAAAACCCACTAAATGGCCATATGGCCTAAAACTCATTGTCCAAAGGGGACACCCCTTGCTGCCTCAAGCATGCTACTGCTGCTACTATAGCTTGCTGCTTTGCCACTGCAATTCAAAGCCAAACTATGCCAACCAAACCCAAGGTCTCCAACACTAACTCACTCAATTACTATTCCACAAAATCTGAACTAACAATAGCTAACTCTCTCAAACATATGCTCATAGCCAAGTGGCCAATGACACCAACTCTCCATCAAGACACTCACACAGATATCTACTCCCACATACCACTTAATACTAACTAATCAAAGGGCTGGCATACCAAATTGGGGTGGGGGGACTGAAATGCAATAAGGCTAAACAAAGTAGAAGACAGTGGCTACAGTATAACCAAACCAAGCCTTTCCATATCTCATGACTGATATCAAAGTCTACATGTGGGACTTGATACAAAGCCATAAGGAAATCCCACTCCTCACTCAATATATCAGAGAATCTCATCAATAATCATAGCTCTGAAACTGGAACCCACAAAACTCAACCCAATACTCTCCTCAAAGGCCCGCACAAGAATTTACAGGACCTCACCGCTGACTGCAAGGCCAAGACAACCTTGCCAAGCAAGGTCAACTACTGCTGCTGTCTTGTATGCAAGGGCAAGTGCCTGCTCACCACACCACTGCCACTCTCTAAACTCAAATATTTATACTCACACACATTATATACATATAGATAACATGTATATACAAACTTAGAAACTGCAAAATATATGCCTACTCAAAACTTCTCAATACTTGTTCTTCCTAAAGCCTATCACTCACTGAACACCACAATACATCATCCCACACTATGGTATATTGCTACTTGTTGTGGCTTGCTCCTAATGCTACCTGGGCAGTAGCCTAATGGCCTGTTGCATGCCCCAAGTCCCCTCCACTCTCTAAACACTTGCTAACTGAAACTAACCTACATAACCTATATATAACATGTAATCACACAATAACAGTAAATCTGGGATAAATCTCAACTCAAGTCTATATGTATCAACATATGATACAACCCAGATATCAACAAAACCCAAAGCAAATCAGTTCAATACTCAACATAAAACATATCCTAAAATCATCTAAAAACCTATACAACCACAGCAAGGGTCGAGTGTGTGTGTTCATACAAATGTGTCCATCAAGTGTCATGTACCAGTGTTCTACGAACGTGTCCAGTTGTGTCGAGTTGTGTCAAAACAATGGTGTCAACATAAGTCTGAAACTGTGCACAGACACTGCCTCGTGCGCATGTGTCGTGAGGTGTAGGACACGACATGTCCAACCAGACACCATGGGGTCGTGTCCTAGGGTAGCCTAGGTATAGGTGCACGTGTCAGTGTCACTGATCAGTATCCAAGTGGTGTCGTATCCGAGTTTGAGAGGCGTATCAGTGTTCAACTTTTGCGTGTGTGCAGTGTCAGTATGACCATTGCGAGCTCGAGCGCTCCTCAAAAACTCTATTATATCCTCCCAAATTTTGGAAGCATGCTATCAGATGTTGCCCCCACATGTCCACAAAAAATGGTGTCGAAACATGTCGTGTCGAATGAGATATCACTCTCGGGTAGCAGGACATGCGCGACAGTGTCGTGCCGTGTCCCCGTGTCCAAATACTGTGTCCAAATCATACTAAAACCAACTCAGTCAAAATAAAATTTAATCTACACATTATTAGCTTTCTAAAAATATATTTTTTACAGAAATCAGAGAACAAAAGTTTCTAAGAGGCATTTTATCAAACACGTACTTTACACAACACTCCGATAATCTTGCGATACACACATCAAATGGATTCGATTTGAACCCAAACTCTGCCTTAGGCTAGGGGAACCCTAAATGAATGCATCTATGGTGAGAAATCAGGAAACAGAAGGGTTTAGAGATTATTACCTTTTGAGAGTTAGAATCTTAATAAAAAAGCCCTTGAAATGAACCCACACCAAATTTTTATAGTCAAATGCTCCCAATCCTTGCTAGTTAGCCAATAGAGACCTCCTCTACACTAGGGGAGTGTATTGCAATTGATTTGGTCCAATTTGGAGTTGATTTGGATAAAGAGGGTGAATTTGGGGAAGAATACTATTAGGGTTTGGTTTCTAATGAAAGAGGCAAGGAGGGAGGCTAACATGATGTTATATAGGTGAGGGGACTTCTCATGGCAGACACAAAGTTCCTCTAGGATTAGGGTTGAAGTTCAATTGAATTAAAGGCCTCTACAAAGTGTAATTCAAGCCTTTATAGTAAAGGCCCAAGTAAATTAGGGTTTCCAAGCTAAATATCTACTTAGGCTTAATATCTAGATATTACTAACCTTGTCATCTAGTTGGAAGCTACTAATCAAATATCTAGGCTCATGATCAATATCTAGATTAGGGCAATTCTAGGATTAGGCCTAATATATCACTTAGCACATTTTCAATTAATAAAAATTCAAAATAATACTAAATCACAAACGACCAAAATATCCTTAGCCTAAAAAGTGGTAATTAGCTAATCTAATCACATGGTTAGGTCTCCCTGATTATGGTTAGTCTCTTGGCTAAGTAGTTCTAGGGTTTTACTAAAAAGGGATATAATCTCAATACATCAATTTAAATAATATTAAAAATAATAAAAAATTCACAATTAATCATTAACATGATCAATTTTACAAAAGTTCAAAATTACCCTCATTTTAGAAAAGTGGTGGTGACACAGTGGGAGATGCTAACGAGGCCGTAAAACCTTTGCGTACTCAATTTGAAGCTTTCAAACAGAAAGACGGCCTATAGAAGCTTGGGATTAAATAACCTTATCCCATAGAGTGGAAGGAAGTTCAGTTTCCACCCAAATACAAACCCCTACCATTATGCTATTTGATGACAGTACATCCCTAAGCTAGTACCTCAACCACTTTGAGGTAATGACTGGTCAACTTCAGCCGAACGATGCTCTACTCACTAGAGTATTCGTAGGATGCTTAGCTGGTGCAGCTTACGACTGGTACCGCAGTTTGCCAGACGGTTATATAACCTCCTTTTTTGGATTCAAACAAATATTCCTGGAACGATTTTATGAGGGAACAAATGACATGACTATGTCGGCCCTCATCAAATCAAACAACGACATAATGAAACTACTGAATGTTTCATTGAACGATTCCGTCGTGAGGCACTCAAAATGCCTCTGGAAACTCCATATGCTCTATAGACACATGCAAATCAAACTTATTGCCTATAATCAGCATGTGGACTGGCTATACACAGTTTATGGATTGGCCTTCCTTCATAGTAAATGCTAAGGCAGCAGAAGAAAGTGTCGACAAGTTCAAAAAATTAGGCATTCAGATGCCTAATCTTGACAGATATGAACATGCTGCATCCAACAAAGGTAGCCGTCAGAATAACCGCAAAGGCAAAAAGATTTTGGCTATCAATGTTAAAGGCAAAGAAGCTCTAGCCGTCAATATAGGTCAGTCAACACCTACTCCAACGGCACCACAATAAAGGGCACACGTCCGAAAGAAGAATATTCCTTTGACGAGGATGATATCATGAGCATCTTTGATTGCTTGATCCAGAGCAATAAACTTTAGCTGTCGGATGTAAAGCGGCCAGAGGAAATAGGTAAAACTGATCATCCTAAATATTGTGTGTATCTCAGGTTTATTGGACACCCGACTCGAGCATGTTATGTGCTCAAAGGAAAGATCCAAGAGATGATCAAATTCGGCACAATCACTCTTCAGCAAGATGAGAAGATCGTAACTGCTAACGTCATTTCTCTACAGTTTCGCAATTTTTCTGCCCAACTTGTGCATGGAGTCATACCCATCCCGAAAGCTACTCTTGAGATTATCAATCTCACTAGTAAAATAAGGCAAATTAGTGTCATTATACGTCACTAATAATGGAAAATACATCGCTAATCGTAATTAGCGACGACTTTAGCGACGAAAAATGAAGGTCGCTTTTAAGCTAGTCGCAGATGTCACATTCGTCGCCCTACGTCGCTGTTTGCGACGTCACCGCCGTGTCGCTGGGTCGTCGCAAAGTTAGTGACGGAGAGCGACGAAAACATTACGTCACAGAATTGGTGACGTAGTGCGACTACTTAGCGACGGTTAGTTCTATTTACGTGATGACGTGGCGTGTCTGCCACGTCAGCAAGGTAACGACGTACATCGACGTAACGCCGCTAATTAGCGATGTCCCGCTTCCGTCGCTATACGTCGCTATCCGTCGCTATCCGTCGCAGAATACTGAAAAAAATTAAAAAAATATAATGTGTATTTTTGTTATGCTGTGTGTTTGTGTTTACAGTGTGTGTGAAGTGCAGTGTTCGAACCATCGACAGTTTCGCTTACTGTTCTATGTTTTGTCTTGGATAGAAAGAGCAACAGTTCAGGGTGCACTTCTCAGAGCTTTCTCTTCACGTCCTTTACCTTCTCAGGATCCTGTACGACGTCCCGAGAGAGTGAAGGATGTGAAAATGAAGCTCTCAGAAGTAAACCCTGAACAGTTGCTCTTTCTGTCCAAGATAAAACATACAACAGCAATCGAAACTATCGATGGTTCCGAACACTGTATTTCACATACAATGTAAACACAGACACACATCATTACAAAATATATATTATATTTTTTAAAAATTTGGGCAGCACCTCATTTGTATATCAGATCATCGCTTATAACCCAGCGTAGGTATATTTGTCATCCCCGTCGCAGATATCATCATAATTAACAGTCTCCTATCATAACAGTCTACAACTAATAGATGAATAACAGTCTCCCATCATAACATTCTACAACTAAATATCATACATGTACTCAATAAAACCAACAAATTAAATATCACAAACATATATGTCCAACAAACATACATGTCCAACAGAGTCAAATAATAATGAAAATCAGTGTACAGAACAGTCAATAGGCCCATAGGGCCAATAAATACAAAGATGAAAAAAATCTACTAGATCACTGAGGACCCCTGCCGCGCATCTGGAATAGCATGTACTCATACTGCTCCTGTGTGAGCTACACCGTAGGGGCCGTAGGAGGCAGTGCAATGTCTGGAGTCGGCACCGTCGATGGACCGAAAGGACGTATCTGCTCCAGCTCTCGCAGTCGCTCACCATGCGCAGCAAGGGTACTCACCATCCTCTGAGTACTCTCTTCAATCGAAGCCGATACCTGAGTGAGTGAGGCAGACATGGTCCTCTGCGATCCCTCCAGTCGACCTGTCTACGCTCTGTGCGATGCGTAGACTCAGTGAGCGTGTGTAAGCTGGCAGCTGTAGCCTGCTGCAGACTCATCAGCTCTTGTATACTGTGCTCGACCGCATCAAATCGTCTGGTGATCATCGGAGGGTCGGATCATCGCTCTGCGGTAAGGTGATCAGAAATCTGCTGCTGTAACTCGTGACGCAGCTCGTCGATCTGACGACGAATATCCTGAGCTCGTGATGACGCTGCAAGCCGGAGACTGCGCACTTACAGAGGGGGCCCGGGATGACTCCGAAGCCAAATACGTGCTGTAGGATCCCGTACCGTAGTACGTACCCTTCTGAAGACCGCCAACGGCGGTCATCCAGAGGTCGTCCGACGATGGAACTGTAGACGGCTGGAAGGAAGTACCAGCCCTCCCTCTGCTGGCGCACTAGCAGCAGCAGCCGCCTCCTCTTGTAGCCGAACAAACTCGGCCTAGAACAATATTTGCTAACGTGTAAGTGTTTGCTAAAGTCTATATTGATATCTATTTTCCTGTTTTCTAAATTATAGTAAATTAATATAAAGAATAGAATGTACATATGCCTGCGTCGCCCTTCGTCAATGAACTCCCCAGCCCTCCGATGGGTGACCAGGAAGACGGTCACCATGTTCGGGTCCTTATCCTTTTTGACCAGTTAAAATATATTATCTATTATTAGTATTAAACATTCTATCCAACTATATATAAATGATGTCCGTCATAGGAAACGTACCAGACGACAAAATGCTCCGTCATCGGAATGGAGCCACCACACCACTTACTGGCTCTTGACCGCGCCACCTTGGCCTTGTCAGACCGTCCTGGTACCTGGCCTCGGCGAATCTAGCCTTCATCGCAGTCCACTGCTCTGGCATGATCCAACCATGGATCGGCTTTTCGGAGCGATCACGAGACTTCTGGTCGTGGATCGCATCACGGATGAGCTTGCCTGCGACGACAGAAATTGGGCATCGATCTTCGCCGTCCGATGTGGTGGATAGAAATAGGTCCTCTACATGAAGTAAAATAAAAAAGTTTATAATATACACAAATGATTATTAAAATTTAAAAATAAACAAATTTTTTACCTTGAAGTGGGCCAACCAAAAGGCCTTCCTATCTGGGGAGCATCTGAGTAGTTAATCCAAGGCCCACCATAGTTCTGCCTCAGAAATAACCCCAGCTGTCTCTGTACTGCAGGAGGCTGATATCTATACAATAATAAATTTCATGAATATTATGTACATATAATCATTTGAGAAATATATTAACTAATTAACTTACTTCGTAGGTCCGTCCGTCCAAATCTCCATATACGTCTCGTCCGGGGGAGCGCATGGAGGGTCACTCTCCCTCCTGGCTGGGCAGGATCAGTCTGATCGCCGTCCTCCATATGCTCGGCGTCGGCTCTCCCCATGGAGCCATCGGCAGGAGGAATGCTGGACGCGGAGGAATGTTGGACGCGGGATCAGGAATGCTGGACGACGAGGGAGGAGTCGCCAGCCTACTGGAACTGCTGTCCCGGTAATGGACCGGGAACATAATGGTACACTGGCATACTCAGAGATGAGGATGAGGGTACAGAATCTGCATCCCCAGCCCGAGGCAGACGGGACTTCCTAACATAATATCCTCCACGTCGTCCGGGTCTAGTCATACCTGATAATGACATATGACAATAAAACAAATATACATATTTATATGATAAACATCACAGATTTTTAAAAAATCTCATAGTCACAGATAAAAGTGTCACTAAAGTGTCACAGATTTATATGATAAAAGTGTCACTAAAGTGTCAAATATGATGATAAAACAAACGTACATATTTATAGGTCGTGGCTCCGCACCACCTTGGCGGTGGATCACCCTTCTCTACAACGCCGGCACGGAATGCATTCATGTTCCTTCTGAACGGATGATCTTTTGACAGAAATTGCCGATGACAATCAAAGAAGCATGATTTTTTTCCGTGTTTCAAGCGAAAGCCTTAGTACGATCCATGCAATACGGACATGAGAGACGGCCATGAGTGCTCCATCCAGATAACATTCCATAGGCCGAAAGTCGTTGATGGTCCACATAAGGGTTGCCTTCATCTGAAAATTTTGCTTCCTGGAAACATCGTACGTGCTAGCGCCTACTTCCCATAACTGATTCAACTCATATATCAAAGGCTGTAAGTACACATCAATATTCCTTTGGGATTGTTCGGACCAGAAATTATAACGGTTAGAAACATGTACTGAGTCTTCATGCACATCGAAGGCGGTAGGTTATACGGAGTGACAATCACAGGCCAGCACGAATACTGGGATCCCGAAAGACCAAAAGAGTAAAACCGTCAGAAGCCCCAACCTGATATTACGCGGATCTGAAGCAAAATCAGGATACACTCGATCAAAGTGCTTCCATGCTTCTCCATCGGATGGGTGATCCAACACTCCTTCAATCTGTTCTCGCATGTGCCAACTCATATTTTCGGCCGTCTCTTTCACCATAAATAATCTTTGTAACCGCGGCGTTAAAGGCAAGTAGTGCATTGAATCGGTCGGTCTTCTTGCACCGGTAGACCTTCATGTACTAGTGGTCTTATAGCGATCTGTACCACAAAATCTGCACACATCTACGTCCTTGTCGTCTTTGTAGTACAGCATGCACCCATTGCGATAAGAATCGATTTTCTCGTATCCATCCAGAGCGATCTCACCATCCTCTTAGACCGACAGAAGTCTTTAGGTAACCACCCGCCGGCAAGATCTCTATAATCAACTCCAACACTCGGTTGTAGCATTCTTGCGACATGTTAAAATCTGACTTAATGCTCAACAGTCTTGTAACCACCTCCAACGGTGAATCCTCAACCAGGATACAATAGTCCTTGCATTCTCCAGCAACTCTATGAACTTTGCAACATCGATATTCGGTGCCTCCCCAGCTGCATCATGAACGAAACTAGATCCCGCAGCATCGAAAACCATGTTCACACATCCGTCGTCGTATGCATGATTATCTGAAACAAAATTAGGTCCGCATGCATACGGCTCAACATAAGGCACTACAACAAAAAACCCTTTTAATGACGGCTAAAAAGCGTCATTAATGATGAACCATGACGCTTTTTTTTTCACAGCAACCGTTATGAAAACGGGTGTTATAAATGTTTTTTAAAAGCGTCATAAAATAACTGTCATGAATAGTTTCTATAAAAGCGTTATGAATAGTTAATATATAGTGCACAATTCAGAACAATTTTAAAACGTCATAATAGATAATATGTATAGGCTCAATGCACCACATTTATAACACTTTATACTATTCAAATTAGCATATTTATAACGCTCTATACTGCACGTTATATATTACATTCCAAAAACTTAACATTATATATCACCATCTTTATTACATTTCTCAAAATAGATTACATATCAACATCTTTATTACATTCTCAAAATAGAATATCCAAATACATATACATTTACAACTACCAAAATTGTCCACATCAAAACTTGGCCTCATTGCACCATTGCAGTTGTTTTTCCATGTTTTCTGGAATTTTATGCATAAGAATATGTCCAGGTCCTTCATTCATTACCTACATAATCCCAAAAAGTAACTTTCAGAAATGCATGATTAAAAGCATAGCCAAGTTCACTCTTCAAATCTTCAGTCAGCTAATTAAATTCATCAAGAACATCTTAATCTTAGATGAATGTTAATGTTTGCCTGCCTCATAGAAACAATGAAATAATCATAACAGAGTCTTCTTAATAATGTACTCATAGTACAGCTCTAGAGATTTTCAACATATTGAGAAATTATTATGGTAAAAGAAATTATTATGGTAAAACAATAAAAATCATTTAAACTTATGATTATCAGACCTTTAAAAAGTGTATAGCCAATTCTGCCTGAAGCCCATCTCCCATCTGTACAAGTGCATGATCTGGTTTGTTATGAAGGAATTTTATTCTTACGACATTCCCGTAGATGGAAAATAGATTGAAAAGTTTATCCTCGTCGCCTTCCTGTAGTAAACATTATGAGAGAATCAAATACACTCTGAAATAGAGTTGAAAGAGGATAACATAAAAGAATATAGACGTATATAGGTGTAAAGGATTTACATCGTAATTCAAATTAGTAACCAAGATCGTGCACTTGTCATTTCTGCCACTTACTCCAGGAGGCAAACATCCACCAAATGCTGCAATTGCCGCTGTATTGCCCATCTAACATCAACATAGATATGTGGTACCCAAAGCTTATGAGATGTTCTATATATTCTAAATGATTATACAAATCAATGTGACAACAATAGACGTAAAAAAACAATGAGATCCTGAAATAACAAAACCTCCATGACGCCGGAATACACACCTGTGCAAATGCATCTGAGATTGGAAAAGGAGATAGAAGATTAGTCACTAATTTTGTGGATAAGAAAAGACCTTATGTTAGTGAAAAGCCCAGAACAGGCACCTCGAGCTCCATGTGGTTGAAGGGCACATAGGCCATCCCCATACCTAGGCTGTTAAACAAAATAGGAAAAGATGCAAAATTAGGCTTAAAAGTCGTAAAAATAAAACCTTTGGATTTCGAACTACAAACCAAGATGCTGGTAGAAGGCATGAGCATATGCAAAACTGAAAGGCTTCAATCAACACCCCACGCCTCTCCCCAACATAAGAAAAAAAAGGAAAAAAAACTCACCTGTGAAGATCTGCCTCTCTGTTCAGTTGGTAAAGATGAATTGCTGAAATCTCTGTACACAATTAGTGAAGGAAAAACAATTGTCAGTAGAATGTAGTATACTAGATTTTGTACATAAAGAGGAATAGTAATAAAGAGAACGACTAGCTTACACACACACACTCACTTCAGGCTCAGAGCTTTCGACTGAAATTTCAATGGCGGGCATTTTACAGGAAAATATAATAATAAAATGGGAGGTCAAGCTATACGATTTGTCCAGTATTAATCCATGTGATTTTACTGGCTCTAGCATTTGGAGAAAGATTTAAGAAGGCTGGTCGACTTTGATTGTCATAAAGATGTTAGAACCTAGTTTGACGGGATGATGCTTAGTATCTAGTTTAAGGGCTGATGCTGATAGGTATTTAAATATAAAAGAAATGGATAATGAAGTCAAACGGCCAATACGAAGACATTAGTATTTAGTATGAGGGGATGATGCTTAGTATCTAGTTCAAGGGGCTGATGCTGATAGGTATTTAAATATAAAAGAGGTGGATATTGAAGTGAACTCCAGACTCCTAATCGAGTAGATCATACAATGTAACATTTATTAGCCTCGAGGAAGAAGAAAATGTTTGCAATAATCACCATGGTGAAATTTTGATCGAAGATGGTTAAAATTACCATCTTGGGATAGGGTTGGAGATGCTCTTAGTACTTGGTAACATAGAGAACTATGGGCTAAAGAACCCTCTGTTGGTCCAATGGAGCTCAAGAACATAGGGGAGGAGCCCTGTTCTGGGCATTGGAGCTCTCCACAAGATCAAGTCTGGCGAGATCAAAGTTGTTCCTGGGATCAAGAGGTTCTTGTCCGGAAGAGTAGAATTCGTCGACGGCCACGTTGAAGAATTCAATTCAGTCGTCTTGGACCGCACTAAAGTCAATCATCCCTGTTGCGAAACTTTGAACTTAAGAAAAGAGAGAATTTCCATTTCTTAAGTTCTGCATGCTCATACACTTAATCTTGTGAATGTAATTCATTTTCTTCGATCCTTCTTGTGTGTGTATCTATGTTACGACACGGATACGGAATAAAGACAACATACATATACATGATACTAGTAAGGACAAGATATATATTTTCAGATAGGTACATGACAGTTACTATGTTGCATGAATAAGGACATGGATACAAGCATGGACACAATATGGATATGGACAACATAGGTGTGTATTCATGGTGGATATGATTTGCTGTTTCTTTATGCTGTCAAAATCACATGCAAGATGCATATACTGCCATATGCACGTTAACAATTTTGTTGGGAAAATTATGGAAAACCAAAATTATAATTAGAGGTTGTTTGGTGGTTTGTGATCATAGAGGACTAATGGTATCGGTACTCAAGTAAAGACAAAAGTCTTGAATGCTAGCATGTATCAAATCATATTAGTCCAT
This sequence comes from Iris pallida, assembly GCA_029216955.1. NCBI lineage: Eukaryota > Viridiplantae > Streptophyta > Magnoliopsida > Asparagales > Iridaceae > Iris > Iris pallida. The sequence goes on from JANAVB010003200.1 coordinate 1,872,050, forward strand.
CAAAACCTAATTCATCATTTCTTGTAAGTAAAGATACTCCATTAACATAGTCATCGACAGAACTAATTAAGGTTTCATACTTGCTTAATTATTTCTTTAATGAGTGAGGTTTCTTTTTCTTTTTTTCCTTTATATAGGACAATTAGGAGGTAAATCCAAGAAAATTAACAATGGTCACTCAATAATCAGAAAAGTCCCCTTAAATATACCACAAGAAAAGGAGAAATTACTGGTGTATTCTTCCTATAACTTGTCATCCACAACCTTTGACAATTTATTCCAATATGCACAATAATGGAGTTGTCCAAATGCTAGCATGAAACAAAGAACTTATTTTGCTGAAATATCCAATAATACTCTTGGTTACTATCTACAAGATTTTCATTTATAATTAAAAGAAAGGAAAAGATGGGTAGTTCACATGGTGCCATCAAACTTCATGTGTATTATATTCTGAAATACTAAGGATATATTACAGAAATATCAATATTTGAAAGTGCCCAACTCCCTCAGAAGTCAGAAATCTAATGGCCCCCTTCCAATCACCAAACGCAATAAGAGAACCCCATTGAAAACTTTGTAGGACAGTAGGATTTAATAAAGCAAGATACCATATAAGTAAAATTCAAAGCCAACAAGGATGTGAAAGAAGTCTTTTTTTTAAGATGAGCCCCTATAAGTCCTAAACAAATCAATCCCAGAAATGAATATGACAAGGCACGCATATGTACACAGACACAAACAGTGCATTGATTTGTCATCTCCTGGTATATTTAGAGTGTTTCCAGGTCCAGTAAATGTCAGACACAGCCACAGACACGACATATTTTTTCTGACTGTCAACGCTTCCTAGGTTGTGCTTCCTAAGTTGGGTATGACCTATCCGCAGGTCATACCCAACCAAAACCTGCTCGATTTAGACCTCTAGTAACTTGCTAGCACGGGATCACTATAACAAGTCTATTACTACTGCTCGATTTAGACCTCCAGAAGCTATGCTGGAGGATTGGATGAGCACAACTGTGAACCATCATCTGCAGGGGATCACTATAACAAGTCTATTGCTGTGTTCCAAAGAAGGCTTCAACGAATTCAAGGCGAAATGGTGCATGTGCTCCTTTGATTGCAAGCACCAGCAGCCTGTTTTCTAGTGGCCATGGAAAGCCGCCTCTCATACCAATCCAGACGAACATATAAAAGAGCTGCTATGTTTTAACTTGCATAAATTAAATTTTGTCAAGAGGCAATAGCTAAAGTGGGTGGTTAACCTAGAGTTCCCTAAGATTACAATTTTTTTTAACATATGTTATGTCAGTTCATGTCTGTGAATCCAAAATTTGATGAATCTATATGATCTATTTTACATTAAAATGAGAATCCTGAATTTTTTTCTTTCATACGGAGTTCGATACTCCTCTAATTGGGTGCATTCAATCAGCTTATATTGAACATCTCCCGAATCTCAAACAACAATTGAATCAAAGTCTTCTTTAACTGTCGAAACACAAACCAGTCCTAACCCGACCTGCCCCGTCATCTTATCCACACTTGAATCCAAACCATTTTCAAGTAAACAATTAATTCTAAATCGAACCAGTCCGACTAGGAAAGAAATAGACGCTGATGACAAACAATTGCGTCTAGAAAGGATCCATACAATTACTCGCTACGAAGAAACTGATATAAAAGCTTTAGCATGATACGAAACTAACAACATGCAATTAATAAAAGAACAATTGATGATCCTTAGAAGAACGAAAAGAAAAAGAAAAAAAAGAATCAATTCCTAATTGTATGAGAATGCGATCGACGAGTACACTCACAAGCTTTATGGCGACCTCTTCATTCGTCTGAACATTAGTCCCTGTACCAAAACACACAATCTCGAAAATTTAGAACCTACAGAGATTTTTTTTACCAAATTAAAACCTAAAAAGGATTTTCGGCCGAACCTGTGCCTTGTCGGCGAGCTCACCACGAGCCTCCCGATGGGGAGGTCAGTCTCGTAGATGAAGCGGTGGTGATGCACTCGTTCCGGAGGTAGCGCGAGAGGACCCGGCCGTCGGCGGTGAGGCCGGTGATGGCGACGCCGATGTGGTCGTCGACCTTGAAGATCTTCTTCTAGTGGGAGGAGAGGTCGGAGGCGACTTATTGACGCTGGCGAGCACGGCGTAGGTTGCCGACCGGAGCCCTACGACATCGGAGCCCTGCTTCACCGCCTCCATCGCGTACTCCATCTGGAACAGCCGCCCCGCGGGCTCCACGCTGGACCGAACCCTAATTCTGAGCATGGGAGCGGAGGAAGATGAAGAGGAGGAGAGGGGAAATGGAAGAGAAGAATTAATATTAATAAGTTTCCAAATATTACAAGTTTGCCACCGCTCTAAAATATTAATAACGCTTTGTTTTATAAACGTTATAAAAAGCCCAGAATTAGCCCAAACCGTCATAGAAAAAAGGTATTTCGAACTTTGATAACGCTTAAGTATCAGCCGTCATCAATACGTCTTATCGAGCGTTATTAAAAGGGTTTTTTGTTGTAGTGAGGCTCCGGCTCTGATGCTAAAGACACAAGTTCTCCGTGTGCGGTCCACTGATAGTAATTAGGCGTGAAACCCCTCGAGTACAAATGATATGTCACTTCCACTTCTGGATAATATTTCACGTTATGACATTTCACACACGGACACTTAATTTGGTACCGTCCATGTACTGAGGGAATGCCTTAGCAAACTGCAGAACTGCTCTACTCCTGCTATGTATTCATCTCGCACACCACACATATCATCAGGACACGATTGTACATCCATGAACGATTCCGCAAGTAGTAATTCATATATTTGAAATAATTCTGCAAAGATGGACACACATTATCCAATAGGCACAAATTCGGATATTATGTTTTTATGGGACACATTAGTAGCGGACAGTTACTAATAACCATGCTATATCGCACATAAGTTCTTGTGCATCCAACGTGTACACATACGCTATCGATTTTACTGATGCCAATCTCATTCAGACACACTAGATTCGTTTCGATATTGCCAGGGTCAAGTTGAAAATTGTCTTAATTAACATCAATTTTCAAGACTTGAATATAATGTCACCTACAACTGATATCTAAGACCCCATGACAAAGTCAAGTAGACCCCATGAATATAATGTCACCTACAACCGATATCTCATTCAGACACACTAGATTCGTTTCGATATCGCCAGACCATATATATATATGTCACCTACAACCGATATCTAAGACCCCATGACAAAGTCAAAGACATTATTGACAAGACCTGAATATAATATCAACCAATATCCTAACATACTACTTAGAATCCTAGGATACTATCTTAACTCTAACATATTAACTGGCTAACTTAGGATACTAAACGTATCCTCTAACATCTTATGTATCCTAGATATCCTAACATCTATCTCTAACACATATTATAGGAACTAGCCGCTGCCGCTGCCTATTGCTGCTGCTACTGCTGCAATTGCTGCCTAGCCGCTGCCGCAGGTACACCCTGCATGTTGCTACCCTGCTGCCATGTACTGCAGCTGCCACTGCAGCTACTTGTAGCTGCTGCTGCTCCATCCTGCAGCCATTATGCTATGATCCCCCTTCTATCACACATACTAACACCCTCATATCCCATATCTAAATTCTCCCTATATCACATACACTCACAAGCACTCAAACACACATACTCCTCTCTACAACACATAACATACTTAACTCTCTCACTTATCACTAACAAAACACATACAACTAACACCACTCTCACACACTCACAAGTGCACAACCACCTCAAGGCACTACCAACACACACACTAATATATATATATATATATATATATATATATATATATATATATATATATATATATATATATATATATACAATAACCCCTAAATCAGTCCACGATATAATATACCAAAATTCATGTATCCACCTACAAAAGTGACTTGCAGGCCAAAAATACATAGATACTAACACATGTATTCAAATAAAAATCACTTGGGATATCCTAACCATGGCTAATCTATTCTCTAACATATACAAATCTGAAATTAGAAGACAAAATAGCCTATTGGGCATAAACCCATCCTAGCCACTCTCGGAATTTCTCCATGGGTGATATCAAACCCATCCTAACTTCCTAATGAGGACTCAAAAGAGCCTCAAATCGAACCTATGGATTCAAAACACACACAATAGCTGTGTGTGTCTATGTGTTGTGTGTATGTGTGTGTGTGTGTGTCCGTGTGTCCTTGTGTATATGTGTGTCTCTGTGTGTGGGGGGGAGAAGGAGGAGGAGGAGGATGTTAGGGTTTACCAGAGAGAAGGAGGAGGAGCTTGGATTGGGGGAGGAGGCTCGAGGAGGAGGACCTCGAGAAGGAGGAGCTCGACGGGGGGGGGGGGGGGTTGGGGTCGCGGGGGGAGGGGGAGGGAGTCGCTGGAGGGGAAGAGAGAATAAAAATATGAAATTTTGAGTGAGGGAGAAAAAGGAAACAGAACTGTACCCTAAGTAAAAAAATTAGCGACGTCAACAGTTGACGTCGCTAAACGTCACAACCTTTTAATATATGGCAACATATTTTAATTATGCCGCTGAACGTCGCTATTCCGCGACGTATATATCTACTGTCGCTGAACGTCGCTATTCAGCGACGATTTGTGATGTCAATAGAAGGGAGTCGCTATATTACATATTTAGCGACGTATTTTGTTCCGTCACTAAACGACGTCGCTAATATAGCATATTTTAGTAGTATCTTCCACCTGCACGAACTGATGGTCTTGTTCCTTTGTCAACAGATAAGGGGAGTTATGTGGATCCATCCTGATTTGGTGGCTGACTTTGAAGCACCTTCTTCATCCACAAAGTCCAAGAAAGTAGCCAAATATAAGTTATGTCATATGACTTCATTGGGTGAACACTATCTTTCACCTTTAACTGCTACCTTCACCTCGTGACAGATTTTTCTTCTTCTTCTGAGACAATGCTACCAAAGCTAGAGGCCAATTAGCAACCAGCCTTTTATCTATAGTCAACAATCCCGCAACTCATGACGAAGATGGGATATGATCTACAAAAGGCTCCTGGCCAGAATCATGGAAAATGATCTCTTGTACCTCTTTCTATGCCTTTCACACGACTAATCTCGTATTGGTTTGACTTTCTGGACAGACTCTTCATCTTGTCAAAGGAAGTCTTCTAAAAGAAGATCCGGACAAAAAGTTGCAATATAGTGTCCTTTGAACCTGTATTCGAAGAAGAAGCCTTAACTGGTACCAGGTCTGGGAGACTTCACGTGAGAGACTATTCAGAAGGTCAAAGAGCCTTGCTCTAGCTCCGGAGGCTCCTCCAGCATCATCTTCTCATGTTGTTAATATTACATCGGCTTCATCACCTCTAGTGAACCAACTCCTCCCAAACCGACGACGGCCGACAAAGTAAAACAACATGTCCGCTTCGATAAAGTATTAAAGAAGACTCCACCACTTAAACTTAAGAAGCCTTATAACTTTGATATATTGGCTCAACTGGCTAATACTCCAGTAAGGCTATCAATCTTTGAACTCCTGCGTCTCTCAAAAAAACTTGAGAAACATTGAGTTAAGTTTGATGCAAGCCGATACTTGTCTGATACTCCTTAAGAAGCCAAACGAGGAGCCTGTAACCTACTTTCATTGTCATAGTGTGATGGAGCTGATGCCCAACATCACCTTTACACAAGATAATATGTTGCTGGAAGACAATCGACATGACGACCTCTTTATTTACGGGATATGTCGATGCAATGAAGGTTGACCACATCCTGATCGATCCTGGGTCTGCACTCAGTATCATGCCAAAGACTTTACTAGATGCTCTAAAGATCCATGTGCATAATCTTTCCACAACTATCACGACAATTTTAGGATTTAATTCCGGTAGAAGTGAACCCCTGGAGAAGATTTGCCTGAAAGTACAAATCGGCAATCTCCGTACAAATGTCACCTTCTATGTAATCGACAATCATGGCTCCTATAATGCCTTGCTGGGAAGACCATTTCTGTATGAGCATAATAACGTCCCATCAATCTTCATCAATGCTTCAAGTATGTGGACGTCAATGAGAGGTCCAAAAGGAGGTGGCTGATCTTAATCCCTTACGGGGTATCGAAGCATATTGTACTGATTCCCGAATATACAAGCATGAATTCATGAAAGTTGTACTAGCTATGGATACTGAAGAAGATCAGAAGGATACTCCAGATAATGTCCTTATGATTCGATCAAAGGACGTACTTCTTGTCCTTCATCCTCTCAAACGTTGACCATTTATCTTTCTTCTCATGCTAAACATCCTTCTGCTAAAAAAATGGAACAGAGGGAGCTCACCTCTTCTGAGTCTCTTGTTATCGACCTTCGTCGTAACAAGCCTACCCTTTCTCATTCTCCTCATATGGTTATCAACCTTACCAAGCTTTCTGCTAAGGCCAAGAACCCTGTTATAGATGATGTACAAATCAATAAAGTAGCATCTCCTTTACAGTATACTGATGTCTTTTATTATACTCGATGTTACTTAGAAATGCTAGATAACTTTGAACCACTTACAATAGGAGCATTTCAACCTATCTAAGACGAAGTATTGCTCGAACCAGTGTAAGACACCTTCTTCTTAGTTCCTTTCAAGAAGAAGGATAGTTTCCTATACCTTTTAGTAAAGGAACAGAGCAGAAGACTATGCCCAATAACGAGGAAGAAAATGACGATAACGGGAGGCTCCAACTACGTCATTATAGTCAACAATCAAAAGATATCATTCAAAATGGATAATAATTTTAAAGCTGGTCTCAATGACGGTAGGGGAAGGCAACTCCTTCATATCCCTGCTCCAAAAGGAAAGTTACTGCAATATTACGGCAAAACGTAGCATGGATTGGGTTATACCTCGTCAATTCGACCCCAGAAGCCTCTGAATCCGATAAAGAGGAGCGATCTAACTCTTCTGATTCTATTTCATGGGATTCTGTACCAGTGTAGGGCACGTCCATCGGTGATGCTATCTTCTAATATGGTATCTGCTGAATTCTCAAAAGACGATAATGACTTTATTGAAGCTCCTGAAGTAGATCCTTGGGCACAAAGGATGGACACTCAATGGGAACTTCGTTTGAGCAACGAGAACCCCCTACTGAAGATCAATTAATTCAGATTGATGTTGGAGAAGAAGGCTCGCTAAGACCTATCTTCATCAGCAAAAGCCTCCCAGAAGCAGACAAGTAAGAATTAATTCAGCTTATTCGAGAATATATTGACGTCTTCGCCTAGAGTTATGAGGATATGCCAGGACTGGATCATCATATTGCTAACCACAGGCTCAACATCTTGTCCAATAAGGTCGGTCAAACAACAACAGTGTCAATTCTGACTTGACATGATAGATGCCATAGAAACTGAAGTCAAAAATCTTATCATCTGTGGTTTTGTCAGAGAATAACAACATCCTGACTGGGTTGCAAATGTTGTCCCAGTTATAAAGAAAACAGGAAAGGTCAGAGTCTGCATTGACTTTAGAGATCTCAACGATACTTGTCCCAAGGATGAGTTTTCTCTTCTGATCGCTGATGTCATGATCGATAATACTTGCGAATTCGAACAAATTCTTTTATGGATAGATTCTCAGGATACAATCAAATCAAGATGCATCCAGAAGATGAGAAACATATATCTTTCGTACTCCTCTGGGAGTCTATTGTTACACTGTCATGCCATTCGGTCTTAAAAATGCTGGAGCAACTTATTAGTGGGCTATGAGTACTATCTTTCGTGATCATTTACGAAGACAGTTGAATGCTATGTCAACATATTGCTGTCAGAAGTCGTCTAAAGGAAGACCATATCCAAGGCTTGAGAACTATCTTCGATCTAATGCGCCAACATCAACTCAAGATGAATACTACCAAGTATTCTGGGAGTCTCTAGTGGCAAATTTTTCGGATTCGTTATTACCTCTAAAGGTATACACATTGAACCTGAGAAAATCAAAGCCATTCAAGAGATGCGTCCTCCACGCAACCTAAAAAAGCTACGAGAATTCTAAGAAAGGCTTGCATGCATCAGGAGATTCATTTCGAATCTGTCTGGATGTTGCACCATTCACTCAATTGATGAAGAAATGTGTATCTTTTGTTTGGACTGAAGAAAGTCAACAAGCATTTGAAGACATAAAGCGGTACTTGATAAACCTTCAAGTTCTATTACCTCCAGTCTCAGGAATACCCTTCTGATGTATGTTCGAGCAATAGATCATTCATTGGGTGCCTTACTAGCTCAGAAGAACAAAGAAGGTCATGAACAAGCTATCTATTATCTCAGCCGTACAATGATCGGGGCTGGAATATCGATACAGTCCGGTGGAAAAAGCGTGTCTAGATTTGACGTTTGTGTTCAGAAAACCAGACATTATATCACAGGCCAGACTATTCATGTTATCTCTAGAGTTAACCCTCTCGGGTCTTGATGAAGAAGTCAGTACACTCAATTCAGACTTGCTACATGGACCATATTGTTGGCACAATATGATATGGTCTATGTTCCACAAAAGTCTGTTAAGGTTCAAGCCCTAGCTGACTTCCTCGCGACTCATCCAATTCTGGAGACATCTAAACTCTATGATGAGATTCCGGACGAAACTTTGAATCCAACATAATTTTAGAAGAAATTCTTGCCTGGCGTCTATTCTTTGATGGTGCATCCAGAATCGGACCCGAAGGTACCATTGTCGCTGGAGTCGAATTGTCCTCGTATCACCAATGAATTGCATCCAAAGAGCTTATTCTTTAGATGAGCCATGCTCTAACAATGTGGCTGAATACAATGCTCTACTCATCGGTCTCCAATAGTTAAACAATTGAATATTGAATATCTAGAAGTATAGGAAGACTCTAAGCTGATCGTCAATCAGATTAGAGGCACGTACGAAGTTCGGCACCAAGACCTTGTTCCATATCATGAAGCAGCAGTCAGAATGGCTACATCATTTAAGACTTCTTTATTGAACATGTACGACGGGCATGCAATACGGAGACTGATGCATTGGCTAATCTGGTAGCCGTATTAGCAATCCTGGTAGAAGGCAACAGATGATTGTCATTACTAACAGAGAGTTATTTTACGTCAAGAAAACTCAAATATTGAGTTCAGCAATTCAACTGAAATCAACATCATTAGTGAAGACTGGAGAGCTCTTTCATCGACTTCGTGGTATATGACATCTTACCTGAAGATCCTAAGGAAGTTACAACAATCCGTAGGCGATCACTTCGGTTTTATTACAATCACACCTCCAAGACCCTCTATCGATGAACATTTGATGGTCTACTCTTATGTTGTCTTACGGAAGATGAAGCAAAAAATACTACGTGAAGCTCACGATGGTGTATGCTGCACATCAGCCCGGTCCTAAGCTACAGGATCGTATCCGACGTATGGGCTACTACTGGCCCACTATGGTATCAGATGCCATTGAATATGCAAGAAAATGTCGAGCCTGTCAAATCCATGCAAATTTATCTACCAAACGTCGGAGTTCCTTCACCCGACTGTCGCATCATGGCCCTTTGAAGCTTGGGGCATGGATTTCATTGGTCCTATTAACCCACCGTCATCTAGAGGACATCAGTTTATACTAGCTATAACCGACTATTTCTCTAAATAGACGAAAGCTGTACCTTTGGCCGAAGTCAAGACCAGCAGTGTCATCAATTTCATGAAACATGTGATATACAGATTCGGCGTTCTTCGACGAATTATTTATGACAATGGGCTCCAATTCATCAGTCAGAAGTTTACTGATTTTGTAATGACAACAGAATCAATAATGTTGCTTCCACGGCCTACAATCCTGCAGCTAATGTTTAGCAGAAGCATTCAATAAAACCATCATCAAGCTTCTCAAGAAGTTTTTTCTACCAATAAAAAGAACTGAAGCGAAAAACTTGGAGAATGTCTATGGGCTTATTGTACTACTATACGCACTCCAACCGGTTGTACACCTTTCTCCTTGGTGTATGGATGTGAAACTGTCCTACCATTGGAAATTCAAATCCCTCCTTAAGGATTGCAATTGCCAATGAGCTCACAACAGAAAACAATGATCGTTTTCGACTTCAGGAGCTAGAAGCGCTTGACGAAAAGCGGTTATTAGCTCAATAGCATATCAGCTATATCAGGCTCGTATCTCAAAAGCTTTCAACCGTAAAGTCAAAGTACGAGCATTCCAAAAAGGCAAATTAGTCCTTACTGTCAGACGTCCTATGACTATGACATACATGAGCAAGGGCAAATTCGAAGCAAAATAGGAAGGTCCCATGTTATAAGCAAGGTTTTCTCAAACGGAGCTTATCAACTGACTGGGATGGACGATCGAGTTGCTATAATACCCATCAATGGCAAATTCTTAAAAAAATACTATATTTGAAGAATGTACAAAACATCTTCTGAATAATGTACATACCCCAAAACATCGAGTTATTATCTTTTATTCACTCTTCTGTAAATAAAACCTCAAATAATAAATCTTCAAAATCTCCAGTGGAGTATATCCAGATTGTGTCACCTTATCACAAATCTCATCTTTTGGAACCCAATTGTTTTAAAAGATATCATATCTTTGAGTCCCAGCTGACTTGAAGATAATCAATAGATACATGAATTCATGTCCAAATTACCTCTGAATTCTATTATCTACATCAGCGACCTATTACGTCCACATTACCTCTGATAAAGTCGTCTTTTGAAATGATAATATTCTAAGAATTATATTCTGTCACGTCTACATTTCCTCTGAACAAATATAATTAGTATTGTTATTTTCTAAGGAGATATGTCATGTTCGGTACCTCTGAACATATTTTCTATTCTTATCTATTACTTATATCTACTATAGATATATAATAAGTAATGGAACACAAAAAAAGTATTAACTTTTATTTCAATGATGTTCAAAATGTCCAAAAGTACATCCTTTGAAAGATAAGAAAAATACACAAACAACTTCATTGAGGAGGTTGGGTACTGTGATCAACAATCAATCTCTTCAGATTCTCAGCTCTCTCTTTTTGGAGTCGAGTACCCTCTGCGTATCTAGAGCTCTCCTAGACTCTGGATCAAATGGTTGCATCAAGCCAGCCCGACATTCCAGTTCTGCACCTTCTGTTTGGATAAGTACATCCCGTTGTCTCCTCAGGTCATCCAGTTGGCTCGCAGCAATTTGTTGCATTTCTAATACCTCATATTCACGTCGTCGAGCCGCTTTGAGTGCATTTTAGAGTCGGGCCATTTCAATCTCTAAATCTGAAGACGAGCTTGGTATTCAGAAGTGTCTTTCTCCTTCTCTGCAGCTTCAATCTTATGATGCTCAATAGAAGAATTTGTTGCGACAATGCGAGATTCCAACTCTGCAGAGCGCTGTAAGAAATCTACCACAGAAGCTTCGAAATTAGCTTTTTGTATTGCAGCCTCACGAGCCATCGCTTTGCATTCAGCATCTATGAGCTTTTGGATATTTCTCTTATTAGATCTTTATAAGATTTGATGGATCCCTCAAGCTCATCTAAGATATGTTCCAAATAGTTGACCCTATCCAAATCGCCAAATTCGCGAATAGCTCCAATAATAAAGGAAGAAGGGCCCCTTACTGACTCATAAGGTTGGTCCTTTTCCATGACCATTTGAATTAGAGGCCTCAAAAAAGTGAAAAAAAACATTGATATAAGCTTCAACAACGACTGTTCATCGCTGAGATACCCGGAGTGGCCATTCTGCTTGAATTCCTCCTTCTGCAGCAACTGAGGAATCACAGATTGTGTACCAGAAGATTTGAGTACAGCATCATAGAAGAGCTTCCTTCTCTATTCTGGGTCCCCATATCCAGAGGAGCCATGGTCGAGCTGAAGCTGAAGGCGGTCGACGAACCTGTTGCAAGTGTCCCCACATGACCCTCTGCAATAAGATACACAATCATTATACATCATCAAAGGAATTAGGGTAATTAAAAGTCAGAAATTTACCTGATCCCGGTAATACATATGGGGTCTCAAGGGACATGACCAGATCTGTACAGAGCCTGGCCATAGTAGTTTCTGACATGGCCGCCTGGCTGCTCCCAGTCTCTGAGCCGCCTGACAAGAAGCGGCTGCTTCCGGCTCCTGACTCTGCTTCTTTGGTTTCAAAAATTTATTCTGTAGGGTTTGAGTCCCCTCAACATCAGTTTTAGGATTTTCATCAATCCTAACATCTTCAAGGGTTAATATATGATTTTTACCTACTTTTTGGGATCATCAGGGTTGTCATCGTCTTTCTGAGCATCAGTTTTTGGGCTTGGATGCCCCTTATCATCAGCAGGGTGCTCTTCACCCTCATTAGTAGTATGGCCCTCTTCGTCCGGTAATTCTGGATTCAGTGGGACTTCCACTGAAGCTTGGTCTCCTTCACCGGTGCTTGTAGAATCATCTTCAATTAACGCGTCGCTGTAGTCACAACCTCCAAGGGCTGCTATCATTTCTCGATCTTCTTGAGAATGAGTAGGAGTTTGGGCAGCAGAGGATCTGCAACCTCGGCATGGGATTCCGTAGAAGGCAACTCCTTCTCAAGAAGTGTAGTCTCTGGGACCTCGGGAGTTGGGGATGACATCATGATTCCTGCTGCACTAGTGCAGTCATAGGAATGGTCGTCTGTATGATCAGATATTCTGAGGTCTTTTCTGTAATAACCGGAGCTGGAGCGCTGGTTGTTGTAACCTTTGATAAAAAAAACAATGTCAATATTTTACTCAAACATGATCACATTAAAAGAGTATTAAAATTACCTTATGGAGGTGGCAGATCTTGCGAAGGCAACGACACATCAGGTCGACTCAAAGACCCTTTCGGCATGCAAAGAGTGGGCGAAGCGTCAATTTCTTGACAGTCTGCTGGAGGCACCATTAATCTTAATCTCCTTTTAGTTTTTTGCACAAAAGGTGTCTCAGGTTCCTCTTCAACATCATCAAAATCATCTTGTACGTTAGGCTCCCTAATGACCTCTTCACGGACGACTCTATTATCTCTTGGAACTGACGAAGGAGTTGCCTCTCCTCCTCCAGGGGATGCTTCCTTTTGCATCTGCTTTGTCTGGGATCGCGTTGTCCTGGTAGTGGGCTGCTTAGCAATGACCAATGTGGTCTTCTTCTTCTTCCTGGAGCCTTAGGAGAAGAAGGGATCGTCAGGGTGATGGAGCAGACGATTCTCTAGCCTTTCTTTTCTACTAAGCCCCTTTGCAGGAGACTTCTCCTTCCGTGTCTTTAGTGACACATCTAGTGGGTCATTGACTTCGTCATGGAAGCCCGTGAGGGAAGCTTAAAAGTTCATCAGCAGGATCATGATCTTCCTTATCTCTAAATGATTGTGCAGTGTGAACCCAGCTCTAGATCGTCTAGCACTAGCAAAACTGCCGGCTAGGTTGAAGTTTTCAGCGAAAGTGTTGGGCGAAGTATAAAAATTCACGTATGTATATAACATACGCGGGCCCATTTGAGAAACGTTGGGCATGAGAACGGCCTTGGTGCCTCTTGTATTGTAATATCCCCAAGCTCTGGCACCATCTATTAAGTAACCTTTGGCCTACAAATAGGTGGTGGCATTACCCACATGCATCTGATCGTAGCCAAATTGTCGAGCAAACCGGCTTGGTAGATATGGTTCCAGAAAACACTCGCCCTCGAACGGTACACTAGGTGGGATGGCCGGATTATCTTCAACCATGCAAAATTATTCGGAGACAGATGGAGAGACGTCGTTTCTAAATCCATGAGCTGTGGGGGAAGATTCTCATATCCTGGAGGGGGAGGGACACATTGAAATCTCCATCCAGAACCTCGGTTCAGAGCTCTTTTTTTCTGAAAGTGTGTTTATATTCCATCGAGCATTGGAATAACGCCTGATGAAGTCTCCTCCGACTACACTCATATCAGGGTCTATTAAACTGGGATAGTACAGCAACAACCACCCAAATAAATATGTGTAAGGGATTTCGGTACGAGGGAGGTCGTCCCGAGCATCCTTGTCATGCACCATGGTGTCAACAAAAGAACGTAGGCCTGCATTCAAGCGAAAACCATTGCCGAGAGGAGGTCCATCTTGTAGCCGAATACTAGACGCACGGCAGTGAATAGTACGCCTTGATGGAATTGGTCAACTGCACTGGCTCCGGGTACCACGAACTGCCGTAGACACAAAGAGAAAATCTGCCAGCTGGGCTTCTCGAGACAGGGGTCAGTAACCCTGCTAAGATAACTCTCGATGGTAGCACCAGCAGTAAATAGGTACCAGTCCACATTCAGGATGTTACCAACATGCTTAGATTTTTCTATCAACTTTTTATGTCGCTGCGACTGAGTGGTTTGAAGAAGCAAGGATCGCAAGCCTGACTCTCGATTATCTTATCTTCAGAGATATGGCCTAAAAATAAGTATGGCAGCCACTTGGTTGTGTAGCAGGTCCCTTTTGAAGCACTTTTATAATAGAGGGAACATATCATATAGTGGCATAGAAGTTCCTCAAACACAGCTACCATTTAGGGTTCTTCGTTGCCAGGATATCTAGCTCTTCGTTCGTGGGCACGTACTCTTCATATGGGTTATCACCTATTGGTAAGTGTGAACGATACTTCATCTCATGAAGCGCGAATCCAATTTTTTCGTGAGGAGTCATGAAGATGCCAGTCCTATCATTGTATCTGTTTACCAGAGCTAAAAATATGGGTATTTGGGCGAAAGCCTGAGCAGTAGCCTAGATCGGATCATAGAGCTCTAATTCGAGGAGTTTATCCTTGAACTGATCCAATACCCAAATTACAATGCAGTTCCAGCGCTTCATATCAGGGTTCACTAAGCCTTTTAAATGCATGGTCTGCTCTGGACACCTTCCCTCAGCCTTCGCAAATATGTTTGCAAAGATGGGCACTCTGACGGAAAGTAGCAGTGATAAATCTTCGGGAGGCACACAGTTTGGCTTTAAACCTCTCAGATAAGAATTATTTCTCCGAGGTGCTATAGAATAAGTCCTTGTTCTGAGGACCCAACCTAGCATATTTTCCCAACTCTGGCTTATTGAATTGGGGTCATATCCAATGCCATCCGACGAGGATAACTGGAGAATTCATAGCGAGACAGGGACATGTGCCTCGACATTTCTGTGAGGTACATAATTCTGTCCCCATATGGTAAATCATGTCTTCTTTCTTTGCTTTAGGCTGGGATGTCTTCTTGATTGCGTCTCCAAACAAGAAAGCCGGTTTCTTGTGTACGATATTGTCCAAGCTTTCTAAAGGCTTGTCGTTCATCAGGCACAATAAAGTGGTATTTTCTTGAGCAACAAGCATGACTTTCTGGATTCAGGAAGATCGTATTGAGGATACGATACATGTGATAAGTCTTTTCGATACTCGAAACTCTAAAAGCTGAAGCTAATCTCTTGGCATCGGGTCTTTCCTGAGATCAACTGCAAAAAGAAAGAAAGAGCAAAGATTAATTACCAAGTCTATGCAACAGACTCTAAATTTAAAGCAGGATGCGCGAAGTCATAGGTTGCATGAGCCTCTAAAAAAATATCCTAGGTTGTGCACAGTTCTATGTTGCGCGAGTCTACAGAGTGCGCTTAGTGAATTCAAGATAGCATGAACTCAAGTCATAACTCAAGACAGTATGAATTCAAGGTCTACATTGCACAAGCTATCAAGTTACGCCTAGTGCAAATTCGAAGTGCGCATGTCTGAAGTGTGCGATCGTGCAAGTTCAGAAGGCGCAAGTTCAAAATTTGTACATCAGTTTGTAAAAACAAACAGTATATTTTGATGTAGCCTACACTCTAAAAAGAGGAGGTGCAAGTTACAGAGTGTGCGGTCAACCAGAGCTCTAAAAAGAGATGATTACTCTAGCATGATGGGCTATTGTTCACTGGCATCTAAGAGATGGTCGATTTGTACTCCGAAGATCACCTTCGAGCGGTGGGTTGGCTTTTCAGCTCTTGACGACGGTGGCGCATAGCGATGCACCCGCATCGATGATATGTACGACGAAGGTCCGACAGGGGCCTTTCCCTTGTCAGCAATAGATTTCCTTGGCGCCATTTGATGGTCAGAGAAGCTCGAAAAGAAGAACAGAGAGTGAAGAAAATAACTTTTTAGTGAAAGTGTATTTTTCTCTCTCATCACAGATATTTATAGCCCAAAGTAATTTCTTGACTGTTACGCAACTTGCGCTCTGAAATCGGAGTTGGTTACACTGTTGACAGGTGCAACTCATGTCGATCGTTTTTATTCAAAGTATTTCAAAATTTGAAATCTTTCAAACTTTGAAGAGGGTATTATAGAAGCTCAAAAATAAATGGCGCCACTCACAAGAAGGCGCCAGCATCAAGTGGCGCCTAGACGCTGACTTGAGCGAGACTCAAGTTGCCCACATTAAGGTGCGCGGGTCCCACATGGCAAGCTTCCTCGAGAAGCTGTAATCGTTGCCATCATTACTGACAACATAATAGTCAAAGAATATCTCTTCGAATCCCGAGCAACGCGGCGTTCAAAATTTTTGTCAATATTAAATGCTGACAGCTAGCTCGCACAAGCTATCGAAGGACACGAGAAATTTTTATAACACAGAAGACTGAGTCAGAGGCGCAGTTATCAAGTTGCGCCGGCGCAACCTGGCTAGTTGGCGCCACCTGATTATTTTTTTAGAAGCTAGATGACGGGCACATGCCACTAATTTTGAAGAACGTATCCACTATACTACCTACGACCACGCACATCTCACTGACAGGATGCCACGCGTCACCAGTAGTTAAAGTAACTGTTTGTGCAACTATAAAAGGCGCACAACACAGCGTGTGCGCAACTCAGAAAATAGTTATTTCAAAACTCTATAAATAGAGTTTAAATCAGTTCTGAAGCATCCCTAATGATCATAATCTCCTGCTAAAGTGTTGTTGCATTCTCCAAAGGCTTGTGTCTTCAATATCACATCGTCCAAGGGATAAAATGATCGTCTTCTGATCAGATTCCTATAGTTGTACTTTCTCAGAAATTTGTACTCTTATACTTTCTTTCTTTCTTAGTTTGTAGAAATCAAACTTTTGTTTTTGCAAACAGCCCCAAGATGGTCAGATATGATGTGGTAATAACGCTAACTAGAGATTTACATTGCTTATTTCAGTTTTTGTACCATGCATATATTCATAGTTAAACTGTTCACGCATATTGCATGTCATGGACAACTTGTGCACAAGGTTTAGTTTTTGAACGATTGTCGGGTACCAAAACCGGTTCGGCCTAGAAGGAACAACGAGAATAAGTGTTGACGTACTAGCATAGGTATTTCATAGCCTTTAGTGAGGCTAGCTGTCATGACCCGCACCCGGTTTAGGGGCACGACACGTGGGTACGTCCATCCTACGTGCAGTGTCGATGGTAGAACGTTGTATAGGTTAACTACACTATCTAAACAGAATAACATATATGAATCATAACCTGTCATCTCCGCACGGAGGAAATATATGACATCCATAACGTAATTCAATCACATAATCTAACGAAGATGAAAATCACGATATAGATAAAAGATAATGAAGAGAAAAACAGAATAGTAGCATAAGTCGTAATACAATTAAGTCTAGAAGTGTCAAATAAATACATATCCTAAAATAATAATAATAAAACATCAATCCCACATTCGGAACAATCTGATACAATATGAAATGCTAAAACTCTAAGCCACTATTAGGGCACCCTCTACTGGACATGATCCTCCTGAGGCTTCTGGATGCATCCCTCGTATATATGTCCATAGTATAGGACAACAGTCCCCTAAGCCATCTGAAAAATATATCCAGTCAGGATGGAGCGAAGTACAACCCAATAGCAATTCCAATTAAGTGACAGGTGCTATGAAACAGTAAATAATAATGTATCACTTGAGTGAACAATTTATAAGGGACAAGGTACAAAATAGAAGAACAGATAACTAAAGAACAATATATGTGATAGGGAGAACATGCAAGTATGTAAAGAGAGACAGATGTGTGATAACAAGAACACATGTCATGCAAGTATACAACCAGCAAGTATAGAATAATTCAGAAAAGCTGTATTTAAACTAGGATTTTGAAATACCAAGTTGACATGTGAACGACTAAGGGTAATATCGACAAACCATACTTGTCGTGTGTGGCTGTTATTATTCCAGTAAGACCATATAATAGAAAAGGTATGTTCACACGTTTTAGGTATTTTTCCTCCCGACTAGTACACATGGATCCAGGTTCCGACACGAAGAATCTCATTAATCCAGAATAAATACATTAGTCCAGTAAAAGTCAATAGGCCTAAAAACCAGTATCTAAGACATGAATCCATACAATACCAATCAGTGTATCCATCGTGTCAGGAATCAATAAAATACTAATATAACATGTATCATAGGAAATATCAAATAATAAAAACTATCAGAGAATGTACTCGCCTGTGGTCCTAAGCAGTAAATGTGACTCGAAGCCCAAAGTGGAGTCACAAAGACCTATATAGAGATTATACATGTTAATTTTATGATATGTTGTGTTGTAGATGGATATATAAAATATAATATACATTCTAAGTCAATTATAGGTTAAAACTAGGTCTTTGTGGTCGAACTAGGTCAATTTGACTTAAAGGTTGACTTTTATGATCAAATTAGTCAATCTTGGTCAAATTAGGTCAACCCTATGTTTCTAGGTCATTACCTTGTCATACTAAGGTAACCCAACCTATACTAGGCTATCTTAGTCTCTAAATTGACATTTACCTAATCATAGGGTATCTTGGGATACCGTACTCCTTACCGTTTATCCTATTTTAAGTTACTATTCAACATATAGGTAAACCCTATGGAATTACCCTATGTACATAGGTAAACCTATATCTAGTCTTTACCTACCATTACATAGGTAATATATACTATTAGGTATTCCTACATGGGTAACCCTATACCTCACATTACCTCAACTATGGGTAATTACCTATATTAGGATATACCTATACTAACATATGTACCTACATAGGTTAACTCGTAACCATTACTAACTATGACATTTACCTACATTACCCATTACTCTAATCTAACTCTTACTATACTATTACACTTAATATAACTATACCATTACATATATATATATATATATAATATATATATATATATATATATAATATATATATATGCCATTACTCATGACATACCTTAGGTACCCATATATAACTTGATATTTCACATGTGTATATATTTAAACTAATATATCAGCCCATAGGTATCCAACGTCACCCCATTACATAGATACTCCAACCCTTAGCTTTCACTTGGTTGATACTACATATACATCCTAACACAAGTCAGTCACCGATATATCTAATGACTAACTATCTAACCTTCTATCTACTGTCAAATTAGTGATCATACACCCCCCCCCCCACCTGCCTATTCAAGGCGCTGGCCAACCTGTATTGCTTGGGAACAAACACCATGCTGCCTGGCCTGCCAAGGCCAAGGCTAACCTGCCACATCGTGGCTTGAACAGAGGAAATCCCCTGCCAGCATGCAGTGGCCTTACTAAGGCCACTGCTCACTGGCTACATTGGCACTGGCTAAGAGGCATGTCCAACATGCCTTGCAGTGTAGTGCATGAGTGCTTGGCACTGCTTGAACTGCCTGCCCAAGTCCAAGGCCATGCCTTGGCTGTACATCCCTATATGCCCTGTGCAGTGGGCAGTAGCCCCTACACACGGAGAGTAAAATACCCCATTTGTGTACTCTAGTGCACAGCCAACACGGCCTCCTTGCTGCCTGCTCACTGCAGTAGGAGAAGAACCCCCTCATGCCATGTCCTTCTCTTTGTGTTAGGGGGTACAGGCCCCCTAATCTCCTGTGCAGTGGGTTTGATACCCTTGTCAGGGCTCACTCTTCCCTTCACTCCCTATTCACTGTCATATTGACAGTTCATTCTTACATACATAGGTGTATCTCCTAATAGGGAACTCTCATATATATACTAACTCATTGTTACATTATACAATGGCACTTGACTGTCCCCCATCTCTCTCTAAACACACACACACACACACATTAAAATACCTAACATGCCATAGGCACACACTTAACCCAGTACAGGCCTCCCAACTTCCTATGCAGGCTCTTGCCTATATAGGTGCTGCTGTGCACCTAGTGCACAGGTGACTGGGTATTGCTACTGTAATTTCTACCTGCAGAAGGCCCCCAAATCTGTCAACTCTTGTGCACACTTTGCACATGTAAATGCCTCTTACCTCTTAA
>JANAVB010003200.1:1899217-1924217 GCA_029216955.1 Iris pallida
ACACACACACACCACACACACACACACACACACACACACATATATATATATATATATATTATATATATATATATTATATAATGACATACACAGGCACATGTATACTAAATCTAACCATGCGTATCATGTGATATTATGACACACCACCACGTATCCTATTTAGGACACGTATGCCGAATCTCAACTCAAAAAGGACACAAAAATCTCTTGGGGACACGTATCGAACACTTGGTGCACAAGCTTGCGATACATCCAAGATAATCTATCAAATATTGTCTGAATCCTACAAACATCATAGGCAAGCCTAAATGGCAATTAGAAGCTAACTAGAGTGGTGTCTAGCTAGTGTGTATCATGTGTAATAGACATGTTGTGACAAGTGTAGGGAGTAAAACCTCCAAATTGGTCCCGTGTCCTAGTATAACATGACACAACTCATTGATATCCATATGTGGACACATTTCTAGCCTCATATACTATTCATATGTCCATTTAGCCTATAAATAATATGATAAAACTTGGTGTTTCATTCTCGGATTTTTTTAAAAATGACACAAAATCTCTATATAACTTCTTCCAAACGTTGGAGCTTTGCTCTTCCTCCTATGGGTACCCCTAGTCAATGGATAAGTTTCTAATAGTATCATGCATGAAAATAATATCCAAACTATGAGAAATGACAAGTTGTTTACCTATTGGAAGATGAATTCCCAATGAAACTCTCAAAAAGGACTCAAGTGTCAAGTAGGACACAATCCTCCAAGATTTTGGACTCCTCTCCTTGTGCTCCTTGGTCTCCAAGCTCCAAGCCTTCTTGAATGAGAATGGGTGAAGATTTGGGGAGCTTGGAAGGATTTTAGTGAAGAATGAGTGGGAAATGGAGTGGGCTTGTAGAGAGCTTAAACTAGGGTTTTGGGCGCTCAAATGAAATGATGAAAATGAGAAAACCCCCTTGCTATGGCTGTCATAAGGGAGCCCTAACAGCTTACTTGAAATGTCTAAAATGCCCTTTAAGTTCATGAACACTTAAGTTAATGTAGGGTCATTTTTAGCCTAAGTGTTTTGTTTAGTTCTAACTCTAATCTTGACCTAACATGACTTAAATGGGTCTAGTTGTGTCCAACTTAAAATGTAGGTCCAAGTGTCATGACAAGTACATATAGTTCACTAACCAAGGATCCAATAAATAGACTAGTCTACTAATAAATACAACCATCACATTTAATTAATAAAAATATACCCAATATACAAGTAATATAAATGAAAAAAATATCCCTATATGAATGTGGTAGTGGCACTAGCTACCTGCAAGTGAAGGGTCGTCGTCTTACCATGAATAGTCCAAGATGGCTTGTGGTACCAGTGACCTTCATATAGTTTGGTTGCATGTTAATGTCATATGCTTGCAAGCCTAATAACTTGATGCAAGGACGGACACTTGACACATTTATATATTTTATGAAGGATAACATCTTATATAGGGACACACTGTCACGACCCGCATCCTATTTAGGGGTACGAGTGTAATCCCCCTCTCCGCGCGAGGCATTTGGTTGGCTTGTTGGATGCGATCAGAATGTTGGACCGTGACTTGTGTTGGAAATAAAGAGAATTGAGACTAATACAGTCTCTCTTAGCTGGCTAGACGAATGGTATTGGAATATGACTCGCTGGTGGAGCTACGTTTAGTAGAATATGTACAATCGAAATAGGAAGACCCTTTATACAAGTGAGTAGAATTGTCCTTCCTCCTCCTTACTCCTTCATGCCTAATAAAATAGAGTAATGTAATGCTATGAATTATCCTTAAATGTCCCATGTTTAGTTGCTGGATAATAGATGCTTACGTTACCTGAGAATGAATCGATAATGCCCCTTGTGCTTAACGTTGCAGGAACAGTAAAACACTTAAATGAGATGCCTTGTGAATGATAGAATAAGAAATGACTGGCTATGCTATCGACCCAATGAACTGAAAAACACTGAATCATGTTTACTCTGTGTAACTGTCGCCAAGATGTAAATACTGCATGTTTTCTTATAAGAAATGAAATGAATGATTACCCCTATGAAATAAATGCTACATATCCCTTGAGAATTGAATGTTGTGATAAAGTTGTAATAAATCAATGAAATGAGAAATGATGAGACTTGGGATCACTGAGATCGCCAGGTGAAATGATGGTAATATGAAATGAATAAGTCATTGAACATGACTTAAATGATGCATTGTTGCCTTTATTTTCTTTTATTATTTTACTATGCGATTATGTTCACAATTGAGTCGGATACGCATTCGCATGGTCATGGACAACTTGTATACAAGATTTGAGATATAATTTCCTCGAATCGGTACCCGGGATGTTAGGGAACCGATTCGGCCCTAGGAGAAATAATGATGAGTACTTTGGGAGCACGGGTAATACGAGGCAATATAGAGGCTCGCTACCTACGATGGTGTTATCGCATTATCTTGAAGTAAAATAAAAAGAGTCCATATGGTTTAACAACGCCAGTGACAATGTAGTCAGGATGCACGCTAATGAATGTTTTATGCAGGCAGAATAAGTATATTTGTAACATGTATTTGATGCAGGTACGAGGAGTCGGCTATCGGTAAGAAATCGCTTAATGTAATATATTCAATATGTGTTGGTTTATCTTGCCTGCTAACATGCTAAACAAAATAATGCGGTGATGTTGCCTTCACATGACTGTGCTAAGAACATGTTTACATGTTTTACTATGATTATTGCCCATGAACTGTAAACTGATGCTAGGCCCCAACTAGAAAGATCACTCTAATAAATGCTTGCTAAAATTGACCACTTAGTATCGATTTAGGCGAGTGGCTTGGATTCTGCTCGCCAGTACATAGATGATGTACTGACCTACGTTGTGGGCAGGTTCTCGTGCTTGGAAGTTATATACACGAAGATTGCTTGATCGGTCCCGCGGCATCAAAGATTTGTTGGGCATGCAAAAGCTCTCCTTGTACAAGATGATGTCTTCTGTTTATAAAAGGCATAATGTATGGAACATTGTAATCAGTTGTACTAGTGAGTTGTAAACCAAGTCGTTATATCGAGTTGTAATCCAATGTATCAAAGTACAAATGTAAGCTTTACGGTATTTGTCCATTTGGCTATCAATGTAAAGTGAGATAGGTTGTAAGCATTATATTTCATTACAAATCTTATACTTTTCTTCAAGTATCAATAAAGAGAATGCATTTCTATATATCTTTGTGACTTCAAGTTATTTGCTTATCTCCGCTGCTATAAATCAGTAATGTATTCCTATTAAATAAAGAAATACATGTCCTTACAGACTTCAATTGTCTGCTTCTGCCGCTGCGATGTGTTCTTATTTGAAGATAATCAATTATGTACCGTCTTTGCCTTATACAAGTACAATATCAGACTTGTACGACATCACGCCCGAGCGAGGATGATCGATTTCAAGAGAATGAATGACTCTACAAAATCGGGACATGACAACGAGAACGTGGGTACGTCCAACCTACGTCGCAGTGTCGACAGTAGAACGCTGTATAGGTCGTCTACAATATCTATCATCTAACAAAG
This sequence comes from Iris pallida, assembly GCA_029216955.1. NCBI lineage: Eukaryota > Viridiplantae > Streptophyta > Magnoliopsida > Asparagales > Iridaceae > Iris > Iris pallida. Next base: position 1,902,805 of record JANAVB010003200.1, read on the forward strand.
TGAAGTATAAACCTGTCATCTCCGCATTGAGGAATAATATGACATCTCAACCATATAATCTCAATCACAAGTCTAAAGGAAGATGGAGTTCGATATGGAAATAGAAAATAAGGAAGTTAACTGAATAAAAAGTAAAGTTATCACAACACATAAGTTTAGAGGTCCAACATAATAAATATATATCCTGAATATAAAATAAGTCTCAACTAACATTCGGAACAATCTGATACAATATGAAAACTAAATACTCTAAACTATATCTAGGGCACCCTCTACTGAGCAGGATCCTCCTCAGACTCATGTGTGCTACCCTCGCATACCCCTGCTCATAGTAGGTCGGACAGTCATCTAATCATCTGAAAAATATTGGTTATCCCGTCAGGATTGGAACGAGGTACATAAATTAATAGCAGTTCCATTTAGTTGACAAGTACTATGAAAATGTAACAATAATGAAATACTTGATGATCAGGTTATAGAGACAATATACAAGGAGGAGACAAGTGAATATCGAGCAATGAAATACTTGATGATCAGGTTATAGAGACAATGTACAAGGAGGAGACAAGTGAATATCGAGCAGTAGATGTATATAGAGAACATGTGAAATGTGCGAGCAAACAGATATGTAAATAAGGGGAACCTGTCATGCAAGGTATACCATAAACAATCCAAAAATTAGTGTTATGACCAGTATTTTAAAATACCAAGTTGACATGTGAACGGCTAGAGTATGATATCCGGCAAACCATATACGTTCGTGTGTGGTCGCTATTATTCCAGTAAGACCATGGGATAGAAAGGGTGTGTTCACACGTCTCCTAGGTATTTCTCCGTCCGACTAGTACACATGGATCCAGGTTTTGACACGTATTTTATTAGTCAAGAATAGATACATTAGTCCAGTAATTCATTAGTCCAGTAAAGTTAATAGGCATGAAACTACGTATCTCAAGTTAAGGAATGCATACAATACCAATCCGTGAGTCTATCGTATCGGAATCAAGATAGAATACTAGTATAACATGCATCATAGGAAATATCAAATAATGAAAACTATCAGAGAATGTACTCGCCTGTCGTCCTGAGTGGTGAATATGAATCGAGGTCCAAAGTGATGTCACACAAACCTAAATATGACATATATATATATATATATATATATATATATATATATATATGTTAATTGGTGTTATGGGGTGTTAAACATGAGTATCTAATGTGCGACATGCAATTTAGGTCCATTCTAGGTCAAATTGACTTACAATTGACTTTTGGTCAACTGGTAAATCTTAGACAATATCAAGGTCAATCTAACTATTTCAAGTTATTCCACTTAGATAATTATCCATATATATATATATATATATATATATATATATATATCTATTACCTAGATTTGGTATTACCCTAATCCTAACATATAGGTTATATCCTATTGTGTGTGTACATATATATATATATATATATATATATATATATATATATATATATATATATATATATATATATATATATATACCAAGATTCCCACATGTTTGCTCCACATAGCCCCGCTCCCCCTTCCCCCCACTTCCACGCCCATGGATGCCCGACCACCTCAGCTGTCCGTCACCGACGACGGAGCCGCGGCCGCCTAGCTCCGGATCTCCGCGCCACCACCCCTACCTCCCTCGGCGTCAGGCGAGAGGGCCGCCCGTTGGTAGCATACGCGCATCGGGGCGTGCTTCCCCGACTCCGGCATGGTCCCCCCGACCAACTGGCGCTGGTTGGCTTCTCCTCTGCCAGAGTAGCCCCGAAACTCCGGTGGCCGGCCTCGCTTCCCGCCCAGGGCCCAACCCAGTTTGTCGCCAGTACCTCTCCCCGCCGGACTGCAGTGTTCTCCGGTCGCGAAAGAACTCAGTCCTCTCCTCCCCCACCCGACCGCGCCCCCCCACTCCGGTGGCCCCCACCATCGGCGGCGTCGTGCAACACCCTTCCTCCTTCGGGCTCGAGAGGCCTCCTATCCTCGGCCACCTCGGTCTTCGGACCCCCTATCCCGAGAAACTCGAATTTGAAATTGAAAATTTTGAATTTCCCGCTTGTGGCTTCCTCGGAGCCATATGCGCCTAATTCCTCGCTCGGGAGTCATGCGCCCTCTTCGAGTCGAGGCCCAAATACGCCACCTAACATAGAGCAGGGCTATGCGCCCTCCATTCCAGCTGCGGCGGCAGCGTCCAGTCCAAAGATCGGCCAGCTTGCGATATCTCATGTGCCCGTGCCAGTACAGGGCTATGCTCCCAACCTCACCAAGGTGGGGTATGTACCCGAGACTTGTCAGTCATGCACCCCCCCTTCGCTGTTGGTGATGCCCTCCTAGCATATGCTCCCAAGGGACTCAGTCTGGCGAGACGAGATTGTGCACCCAAACGCGACCTGCCATGCGCCACTGTCGAGCATCAGCGGTCATGCGCCCCCCTTCGCTAATGGTGTCTCCCCCTAGCTCATGCGCCCAATCATCCATGAGGCCCCATACACCTCAGTCTGTGCCCGGGCTTCTTCGGCTACCCATGGATCCCATCCAGGTAGTACCCGATTTTCGACGCCCGCAGCTCGGAGGACACTCCCCGGTGCGCGTCGCAGCCCCTGCTCCCGCCCTCAACTCGCTTCACTCTTCGCCAGGGCAGCGGTCTTCTCCCACCGAAGCCAAATCGACACCCCTTCTTTCGTAGAGATTCTGCGGCCGGATAGATTAGCCCAGTTGCCCCCCCCTCCGAACAGGAGCTCGTACTTTCTGAGGTCGGTTTCTCCACCCCTTCCGAAGGTCAACCCATCAAAGTGCCATTCTCTCCTGACAAAATTTCTACTTTATCCTCAGCCTTCTCGAAGACCTTTGTCCTAAAATTCCAGGCCGGATGCCCCAAACAGCCCATGGCTAAAGAAGCCATAGCAGACTGGGGTCTCAAGTCGGCATACAAGGTAGCCCCGCTGGACTCCAAGCACCTTCTTCTCCACCTCTCCTCAGATCACAACTACTTCCTCGTATGGGATAAGGGCACCACCCACATCGGGCCCCACGGCGTGAAGATCGCCAAATGGTCCCCTACTTTTAACCCCAACATCGACTCAACGATCATCTCGACGTGGGACACCCTGCCGAACCTTTCCCTAGTCTGCTTCGCCCCCGCAACACTCAAGAGAATTTCCAGCACCTTCGGGACCCTGGTAGCTATCGCTGATGAAACACGCAATCTGACCAAAGGCAACTATGCCAATATTTGCGTAGAGATCGACATATCCTCTGACCCACCCTCTCTCAGTATATGCTTCTGCCAGCACTGTCAGATCAGAGGCCACCTTGCTAATCACTTGTCATGACCCACACCCGCTTTTTCGGATACGAGACATGTCCAAGCCAGCCTACGCCGCAGAGTCGACGGTAGAACGCTGTCAAGCCCGCAAGAAATAAATGCTCAAAATATAACATTTGTTGCTCATTCACATTTTTAAATTTATTACAACATATACAACATTTATATTTAAAGAAAATACAAGGTTCTCACAATTAACGAAAATGATACACTGCTATCTATTTCTATGTTTCTGTCTGCATGTACACCCGTATTGTCACGACCCGCACCCACTGTGAGGGTACGAGAACGTAACATCGCCCAACCTACGCCGCAGTGTCGGTGGTAGAACGCTGTTCTAGGTCATGAACTATAACTAACATAATATGAATACTCTCCATAAGGAGGCCAACACAGAGGTATAACTCAATCACAATCTATAGATAGAATATGGCACGATAAAATAGATAAAGGAATCCTCAACTGAGGTACAACAGAATGAAATACAAGTCTTATCATCTCTAAAAATATACAACTCTGAATCAAGAACAACAACTAAACATAAAAAGGTAAACAGTCTAAGCTATCTATACTAAGCAAGGTATCGTCCTCAGCAGCTGCCTGAACCTCCAGGGGTCCAAGTCGCGAGTGTCATCTAGGCAAACTCCAAGTAAGGGGTGCAGGGTTTCTCATCATCCTCTGTAAAATTTTCAACAGGTCCAGTCAGGACGGGAGCGAGCACAATACATCTCAACAGTTCATAACAGGTTAGAAATTATAATCATGCAGTAAAGTAAGATATAGATACTGAAAGAAATGCGATATGTAAACAGAGAGAGAGCTGTAATAGAAATATCTACTATAAGTAGAGAGCTACCAGTGACTAGTAATTTAGAGTACAAAGTCGACATGTGAACGGCTTGATTTGCACATGGCTATACTAAAGAGGCGTACATGGCTATTCTACTTTTGAAATTGTTCACATGGCTATTTATACTCCCCCGTACCCCCAACTAATATACAAGGATCCAACCAGGTTATGTTATGATTCTATGTAACAGCCCCCGAAGGGTGGTAATCCCCCAAAGGGTAATGTGCCCCCAAAGGGTGATAAGCCCCCAAAGGGTGATATGCCCCCGAAGGGTGGTATGCTCCCGAAGGGTGGTACATAATAGTCCCATAAATGGGGATTCTGATAGACCCAATAAATGGGATAAGGATTCAGAGAAGACTCTGTGATCATATGAGTATATGTCACAAGTGATCAAAGAACCAAAGAAGCATATGATACGCCATGTAAGTGAAACGCACAGAACATAGAGTACCCGATGCTCCCTGAAGGGATAACATCTCAAGAAAGGATCCATATAGTACTAATCCGTGTGACCAATGTGACAGTATCAAGTAAAGTAATTTAATACAGAAAATAATTCTAAGCAGGATATGAAATGATCAGAGAATGTACTCGCCTCATATCTGAATGTCTGAAGTAAATGTAATGTCCGAGATGAGATACCTGACTCCTAGTTAGAGCAACACAAGTCAAGATGTATACAGGAGATGATAATAGTAATCTACAATGCATCTGCATGTTGTCTAGGTTAAACTAGACTAAAGTCAACACTTGGTCAACTCTAGTCAACCACACTAGTCAAACTAGGTCAAGTCCTAGCCCAAACAAGTCTAACAAGTCTCACTAGGCCTAACCAAGCCTAGTCTAGCAATCAAATACAAGCACAAGCTAAGCTAATCACACGCAACATATATATGGAGAGAATAGGAGTGAGTGAACATGTAGAAAAAGCCAAGTGCAATATACATCAATGTGAACCAGTGTCATAGTGATAGTGTCAACATAGTGTCATAGCAATATGTAGGGACATAGTGTAAGGGGTACATAAGGTAATATAGGATTTGTTAACATTAAGCATTGCATCACCTTACATACAACTTGCATTTTACACTCATTCATTCATGCATATATACATTGTATCCTACATTGCATATCATGTATATCTTCATACATTGTATTTATGTACTCATTACATACATGCTTACCTACATACTTGCATATATACATGCATAAATACCTATAGATTCATGCTACATATATTATTATATATTAACATATATGTATATTCATATATATATAGAGAGAGGGAAGGGCCACAAGTGTGTGTGTGTGAAATGTTGTATTAATGTGGAATAAAGTGTAGATACATTAGGAAAACAGGGAACAACTTCAAATTCAGTTAACTGCCCAGTGAATCAACATTCAATACAGTTTTGACTATAAGAGTGAATTTAGGATTTGTGTGTGGGTGTTTCATGTGTACTGGAATTTGTCCCTGTGTGTTAACACCAAAGGAAAAATCAGTGTCATGTTCAAATAACCCATTCTCAAGTTTTCAATGCAAGTGTCTTAGTCATGTGTCAAAGTAACAGTGATTAAAACAATGTAACAGGGATTATTCTCAGGTTTGGAAAATTCTCAGATTTCAGTTTTGTGTTGACAGCTTTCAATGTGTCTTGTGGTTGACAATAACAATAAGATGTGGTGTTCCATTTTAACAGGGAATCAATTGACAGTTAGCTAGCACAATTTAATGTTTTAACATGGAAAAAAAAATGAACTTCAAAACAGTGAGAATCAAGGGAAATGACAGTGAACCTTCAAGAACCCAGTCATGTAAATAAATTCTCTGATATGTATAACATCACAACTGATCACACTAGATAGTTAAACATGCTTGAATCTTCAGGAAAATCGAATTGGGTGTCCTCAATTAAGGAACAGTGTACATCAAAATAATATTCAGTTGCTCTCAGGTTTTGTATAAGTGCAGGTGTGCCAAGTGCTCAGATATGTGAGGGGGCTGTGTGTACATAGTTAAGTCCAGATTTCCTCATGTGTGTGAAAAGAATTCAGCTGTGTCTTGTGTTTGACAGGGATGTGGTATTTCAGTTTTTTTTCCAGGAAATAGTAGACTAATGCATGGTGTAACCCTGTGTGTGAAACAGTGAGCTGTGCATTTGTGTGGATGCAATATGAGGAATTTGTAGCTAACAGTGAATCATAAGGCTAACATGGGTGTGTGTTTAGAGATAGGTTTCAGCATTTGGCAATGACAATCCATGACAGTCCATTCCAAGGATCAAAATCTCATTTCTTGTGTTAACAACCTAACCTATCATAAAAATTCATCCTAGCTGTGCCTAACACCTATATGCATGAATCTAACATGTAATTCTAAGCATCACATTTTAGTAAAAATAGCAATCAACCTTCAAGAATTTAGCAATTGACAGGGGTGTCCAGGTTTCAGTTAGTGCAATGTGTGTGACAGGTTTTTCCTCTGTGTGTGTGTGTTTCTATGGAACTGACCAGTGAACTATCATGTAGTGAAAACCCAACCTAACATGTAGCACCCTAGCAGTAGCTAACACATATATAGTGATTCTAATCATGACAATTGAACATCAAAATTGGTTTAGAGATAGGAACCAATTTTCAGAATAAAAACAATTAATCAATGTATTAGAAATCCATTTGCCTTGAAAACCAAAATCATACACAACATTAATAACTGGAATTCATCACAACAATCAACATTAACATTTTCAATCTCAGGAAACAATATAGGAATCAAATCCCCTTCTCAACAAAACTCAGAAAACTCGTGGAAACCTGAGTATAACTGTTACAAATAAACGTTTAAATTCGAAACCCAATTAAACCTCCAATTCAAGTGTGCAGCTATAAAAGCATAGTTAAACATGCAATATGTGATGAGTCTAAATCTAACATTTAACAGTGTTAACATCAATGTAATAAAAATTTGAAGAACAGTGCACAATTTAGGGAGTATCAGTCTACGATGGGAATCGAGGAATTCGATCCTAAATTAATCATAAAATCACAAACAAGAGTTGGTAAATAGTGTCACACATACACACATGTCTTGAGAGCCGTTTCATGTCTAGAAAACACGACACAGGTGTGTCCAACACGTTGCAAACACGTGGGGTGCACCCAACGTTGCACAGTGTCGTGCACGCGTGCACACGCGTGTAGCACACGACACACGACACGTGGGGTCTCGTGGTCATGCCCACGTGTAGCCTACGTGTCAGGCTATACACACGACACCCTGAGAGGTGTCCACGACACGTGTCCGACCGTGTCCAACCGCGTGTCAGTGACAATTTCTGTGCGGTTCAGTACACTCGTGCGACCAGTGCGGGCCAGATATCTCCTTAATTGATCAATAAAATCCTACAAAATTTTATAGGGCTCGTGTCAGTCATCTAAGGAACGTACACACAAAATTTCGTGTCCAGATGTGTCGTATACAGGGAGTTATAGCCCCCGAGATGCAGGACACTGCACGCTGTTCAAAACAGCAAGTTCGTGTCCCCGTGTGGACACGACACAATACGAAAATCATAGATCAATGACACGAAATCAAACACTACACCTAGTACTACAAATTCATTCGAACACATTTCAAAAATAAAGAAATAAATATGAGTGTGGCATTTCATCAAACACCTATATAGATACATTGATACGTGTCCGATACGGACACCAAACGGACACAAAACTTTGCAAAACCTATACCAACAGAGAGAGGACACCTAGGGCTTCCTAACCATGCAAAGAAAACGAAATTCTATGGAAGGAATAGGAAGTTACCTATATGTTCAATTTGTATGAAAAAGCTTCAAAAAGGGGGTTTTCTTCTTGATGGCCAAGTGCTCCAAATTGGTCCAAACCTGAGATTTCTCTCCATGGAAATGAAATAGAGCTGGATTAGGAACTAATGCAAAAGACTAGAGGGAAAAAGGAATTAAAATAAAGAAACTAGGGCTTGAAGAAGATTCATATACCTTTCCTTCTTTAAAATGTTGAAACTCAATAAAGAGGCAAGAACCCTAAATGAAGAGATTATTTATAGGGAGAAATAGCCCTAGGTGGCTGCCATGGGCTGATTAGGGTTAGGGTTGGTTCATGGTGTGGGCCTATGGGCTATTAAGCCTTAAGTCACAAGTCATGACTTGTAAAATCACAAGCCATTCCTTAAACAATTTAAATCATATTTCTACCAAATTAATTCTATGGTTTAATTATCACTAACTTAAGTCAACCTAGGGTTCCATATCCTAATCACATAGTCATGACCTAGGTTAGCCACTAGGTTAGTCTCAAAAGTCAACATAAGTCAAAGTCAACTAAAACACCAAAATCAATTATACTAAAAATCTCTAAAAATCATATAAATTCTAATGATTCTAAATAATACATAATAATTCCAAATAATTCCCAAAATTACAAAAATGACTAAAATACCCCTCAATCTAGAAATGATAAACAAAATACTAGCAAGACACCAATTCATAAGTCATATTTTAAAATAGTTTTTAAAATGATTAAAATCAATAAAAATTATATAAAATTTAAATACCATAATTAAATAAATTAAAATATAAAATTTTAAAATTATCCTCATCTGGAAAAACTGGGTGTTACAATCCTACCCACCTTATAAAAATTTTGTCCTCGAAATTAAGATGGTAGTAGTCCTTCTAGGTCAAACACCCCACAATCAAAATCTCAAATATACCGTCAGATAATCATATGCGTCTGTCCAAAATCATGATACTCAAAATTTTTGTCGTGCTAGTGAGCAGGGCTACGATAATCACAGAGTCCTTGACTAAGGTACGTACCTCTAGGTTCATGGTATTTAAAATTTTCGTATTGCCGCATGCGACGGCGAAAACCTTAAATTCTTATACCCGAAAAATACATCTAAAGTCTGACTACGTGTCCTCACTATGCCAACTATCACGACTATCGAAGATTCTAGATCCCATGATTTAGGTGACCTAGCCCATATGATTTTCTCAGAAGAAAAACAAACATAACAAAAGAACAACATGACAAAATTAATCAATCAGCAAGGAACAGATGGAATCGGATTTCAAGGTAGTTATAAAAGACAATTTTTGGGAATGGAATCAATAAGAACGGAACTTGCAGCAAGATCTCCAATGGTCTGTGCATCCTCGACTGTCCTGACGATAGCTCGCCCCTGATGATTTTCCCTGGTCTGCTGCTGATGCTGCATGAACCGCTGCTGCTGGGAGAAATCGGAAATGACGGGAAAAAGTCTCTGTACAGACAGAGGTGCACCTCCAATATAGCAGAAACGCCAACCTGAGTTGGTACAACAGGAGCTGCGGTCTCGAGGCCCTGATGAACAGGACGAGAGGTGGCCAGCCTCTCGATAGTATCCTCCGAACCGAAACGATGAGATCCTCTCACCATGACCATCATGAAGACAGATCAAAACAAGAAGCAATTTCTGAGAATGAAGCAAAATTCAAGGAGGACAGTTTATATTCAAGGAAAAATAACAAGCAACAAATTTAGATAAAAGGGATCTGATAAGGAGTTTTTCCTAATGTGATTGAGTACCTTCAAAATATCCTAATCCTACTGCAGGCTGTAGTGATACTCTAGTTCGAATACCACTACATAAACTCGACCTGCATGGGCCACCACTAAAAACGTGTCACGACCCGCACCCACTGTGAGGGTACGAGAATGTAACAGCGCCCAGCCTACGTCGCAGTGTCGCCGGTAGAACGCTGTTCTAGGTCATGAACTATAACTAACATAATATGAATACTCTCCATAAGGAGGCCAACACAGAGGTATAACTCAATCACAATCTATAGATAGAATATGGCACGATGAAATAGATAAAGGAATCCTCAACTGAGGTACAACAGAATGAAATACAAGTCTTATCATCTCTAAAAATATATAACTCTGAATCAAGAACAACAACTAAACATAAAAAGGTAAACAGTCTAAGCTATCTATACTAAGCAAGGTATCGTCCTCAGCAGCTGCCTGAATCTCCCCAGGGGTCCAGGTCGCGAGTGTCATCTAGGCAAACTCCAAGTAAGGGGTGCAGGGTTCCTCATCATCCTCTGTAAAATTTTCAACAGGTCCAGTCAGGACGGGAGCGAGCACAATACATCTCAGCAGTTCATAGCAGGTTAAAATTATAATCATGCAGTAAAGTAAGATATAGATACTGAAGGAAATGCGGTATATAAACAGAGAGAGAGCTGTAATAGAAATATCTACTATAAGTAGAGAGCTACCAGTGACTAGTGATTTAGAGTACAAAGTCGACATGTGAACGGCTTGATTTGTACATGGCTGTACTAAAGAGGCGTACATGGCTATTCTACTTTAGAAATTGTTTACATGGCTATTTATACTCCCCCGTACCCCCAACTAATACACAAAGATCCAACCAGGTTATGTTATGATTCTATGTAACAGCCCCCGAAGGGTGGTAAGCCCCCAAAGGGTGATGTGCCCCCAAAGGGTGATAAGCCCCCAAAGGGTGATATGCTCCCGAAGGGTGGTATGCCCCCGAAGGGTGGTACATAGTAGTCCCATAAATGGGGATTCTGATAGACCCAATAAATGGGATAAGGATTCAGAGAAGACTCTGTGATCATATGAGTATATGTCACAAGTGATCAAAGAACCAAAGAAGCATATGATACGCCATATAAGTAAAACGCACAGAACATAGAGTACCCGATGCTCCCTGAAGGGATAACATCTCAAGAAGGGATCCATATAGTACTAATCCGTGTGACCAACATGACAGTATCAAGTAAAGTAATTTAATACAGGAAATAATTCTAAGCAGGATATGAAATGATCAGAGAATGTACTCGCCTCGTATCTGAATATCTGAAGTAAATGTACTGTCCGAGATGAGATACCTGACTCCTAGTTAGAGCAACACAAGTCAAGATGTATACAGGAGATGATAATAGTAATCTACAATGCATCTGCATGCTGTCTAGGTCAAACTAGACTAAAGTCAACACTTGGTCAACTCTAGTCAACCACACTAGTCAAACTAGGTCAAGTCCTAGCCCAAACAAGTCTAACAAGTCTCACTAGGCCTAACCAAGCCTAGTCTAGCAATCAAATACAAGCACAAGCCAAACCAAGCTAAGCTAATCACACGCAACATATATATGGAGAGAACAGGAGTGAGTGAACATGTAGAAAAAGCCAAGTACAATATGCATCAATATGAACCAGTGTCATAGTGATAGTGTCAACATAGTGTCATAGCAATGTGTAGGGACATAGTGTAAGGGGTACATGAGGTACTATAGGATTTGTTAACATTGAGCATTGCATCACCTTACATACAACTTGCATTTTACACTCATTCATTCATGCATATATACATTGTATCCTACATTGCATATCATGTATATCTTCATGCATTGCATTCATGTACTCATTACATACATGCTTACCTACATACTTGCATATATACATGCATAAATACCTATAGATTCATGCTACATATATTATTATATATTAACATATATGCATATTCATATATATAGAGAGAGGGAAGGGCCACAAGTGTGTGTGTGTGTGAAATATTGTATTAATGTAGAATAAAGTGTGGATACATTAGGAAAACAGGGAACAACTTCAAATTCAGTTAACTGCCCAGTGAATCAATATTCAATACAGTTTTGACTATAAGAGTGAATTTAGGATTTGTGTGTGGGTGTTTCCTGTGTACTGGAATTTGTTTCTGTGTGTTAACACCAAAGGAAAAATCAGTGTCATGTTCAAATAACCCATTCTCAAGTTTTCAATGCAAGTGTCTTAGTCATGTGTCAAAGTAACAGTGATTAAAACAATGTAACAGGGATTATTCCCAGGTTTGGAAAATTCTCAGATTTCAGTTTTGTGTTGACAGCTTTCAATGTGTCTTGTGGTTGACAAGAACAATAAGATGTGGTGTTTCCAGTTTAACAGGAAATTAATTGACAGTTAGCTAGCACAATTTAATGGTTTAACATGGAAAAAAAATGAACTTCAAAACAGTGAGAATCAAGGAAAATGACAGTGAACCTTCAAGAACCCAGTCATGTAAATAAATTCTCTGATATATGTAACATCACAACTGATCACACTAGATAGTTAAACATGCTTGAATCTTCAGGAAAATCGAATTGGGTGTCCTCAATTAAGGAACAGTGTATATCAAAATAATATTCAGTTGCTCTCAGGTTTTGTATAAGTGCAGGTGTGCCAAGTGCTCAGATATGTGAGGGGGCTGTGTGTACATAGTTAAGTCCAGATTTCCTCATGTGTGTGAAGAGAATTCAGCTGTATCTTGTGTTTGACAGGGATATGGTATTTCAGTTTTTTTCCAGGAAACAGTAGACTAATGCATGGTGTAACCCTGTGTGTGAAATAGTGAGCTGTGCATTTGTGTGGATGCAATGTGAGGAATTTGTAGCTAACAGCGAATCATAAGGCTAACATGGGTGTGTGTTTAGAGATAGGTTTCAGCATTTGGCAATGACAATCCATGACAGTCCATTCCAAGGATTAAAATCTCATTTCTTGTGTTAACAACCTAACCTATCATAAAAATTCATCCTAGCTGTGCCTAACACCTATATGCATGAATCTAACATGTAATTCTAAGCATCACATTTTAGTAAAAACAGTAATCAACCTTCAGGAATTTAGCAATTGACAGGGGTGTCCAGGTTTCAGTTAGTGCAATGTGTGTGACAGGTTTTTTCTCTGTGTGTGTGTGTTTCTATGGAACTGACCAGTGAACCATGTAGTGAAAACCCAATCTAACATGTAGCACCCTAGCAGTAGCTAACACATATATAGTGACTCTAATCATGGCAATTGAACATCAAAATTGGTTTAGAGATAGGAATCAATTTTCAGAATAAAAACAATTAATCAATGTATCAGAAATCCATTTGCCTTGAAAACCAAAGTCATACACAACATTAATAACTGGAATTCATCACAATAATCAACATTAACATTTTCAATCTCAGGAAACAATATAGGAATCAAATCCCCTTCTCAACAAAACTCAGAAAACTCGTGGAACCTGAGTATAACTGTTACATATAAACGTTTAAATTCGAAACCCAATTAAACCTCCAATTCAAGTGTGCAGCGATAAAAGCATAGTTAAACATGCAATATGTGATGAGTCTAAATCTAACATTTAACAGTGTTAACATCAATGTAATAAAAATTTGAAGAACAGTACACAATTTAGGGAGTATCAGTCTACAATGGGAATCGAGGAATTTGATCCTAAATTAATCACAAAATCACAAACAAGAGTTGGTAAATAGTGTCACACATACACACATGTCTTGAGAGCCATTTCGTGTCCAGAAAACACGACACAGGTGTGTCCAACATGTTGCAAACACGTGGGGTGCACCCAGCGTTGCACAGTGTCGTGCACGCGTGCACACACGTGTAGGACACGACACACGACACGTGGGGTCTCGTGGTCATGCCCACGTGTAGCCCACATGTCAGGCTACACACACGACACCCTGAGAGGTGTCCATGACACGTGTCCCGACCGTGTCCAACCGCGTGTTAGTGACAATTTTTGTGCGGTTCAGTGCACTCGTGCGACCAGTGCGAGCCAGATATCTCCTTAATTAATCAATAAAATCCTACGAAATTTTATGGGGCTCGTGTCAGTCATCTAAGGAACGTACACACAAAATTTCGTGTCCAGATGTGTCGTGTACAGGAAGTTATAGCCCCCGAGATGCAGGATACTGCACGCTGTTCAGAACAGCAAGTTCGTGTCCCCGTATGGACACGACACAGCACAAAAATCATAGATCAATAACACAAAATCATACACTACACCTAGTACTACAAATTCATTCGAACACATTTCAAAAATAAAGAAATAAATATGAGTGTGGTATTTCATCAAACACTTATATAGATACATTGATACGTGTCCGATACGGACACCAAACGGACACAAAACTTTGCAAAACCTATACGAACAGAGAGAGGACACCTAGGGCTTCCTAACCATGCAAAGAAAACCAAATTCTATAGAAGGAATAGGAAGTTACCTATATGTTCAATTTGCATGAAAAAGCTTCAAAAAGGGGGTTTTCTTCTTGATGGCCAAGTGCTCCAAATTGGTCCAAACCTGAGATTTCTCTCCATGGACATGAAATAGAGCTGGATTAGGAACTAATGCAAAAGACTAGAGGGAAAAAGGAATTAAAATAAAGAAACTAGGGCTTGAGGAAGATTCCTATACCTTTCCTTCTTCAAAATGTTGAAACTCAATAAAGAGGCAAGAACCCTAAATGAAGAGATTATTTATAGGAGAAATAGCCCTAGGTGGCTGCCATGGGATGATTAGGGTTAGGGTTGGTTCATGGTGTGGGCATATGGGCTATTAAGCCTTAAGTCACAAGTCATGACTTGTGAAATCACAAGCCATTCCTTAAACAATTTAAATCCTATTTCCACCAAATTAATTCTATGGTTTAATTATCACTAACTTAAGTCAACCTAGGGTTCCATATCATAATCACATAGTCATGACCTAGGTTAGCCACTAGATTAGTCTCAAAAGTCAACATAAGTCAAAGTCAACTAAAACACCAAAATCAATTATACTAAAAATCTCTAAAAATCATATAAATTCTAATGATTCTAAATAATACATAATAATTCCAAATAATTCCCAAAATTACAAAAATGACTAAAATACCCCTTAATCTAGAAATGATAAACAAAACACTAGCAAGACACCAATTCATAAGTCATGTTTTAAAATAGTTTTTAAAATGATTAAAATCAATAAAAATTATATAAAATTTAAATACCATAATTAAATAAATTAAAATACAAAATTTCAAAATTACCCTTATTTGGAAAAACTGGGTGTTACACGTATCTTCCAAGCTAAGTGAAGCCATATCTAACCTGAAAAATATTGGTTTCCAGTCAGGAATGGAACAAGCACACAAACCGACGGCTATGCGAGAATAGAATAGAATTAACAAGACATGAAAATAGCATATAAGAGATGAAAATTAGAAAGATACTGATGACATGGCACGGTGGAGAAGACAAAGAAAAACATAAATAAAAGACAACTATCTATGTGGTGTGAAATATCTGTTTCGACATGTGAACGGCTAGAGGGTAAACCCGGTACCTGTACGTATCGTGTGCAGATGCTATTATTCACGAATAGACATCATGGGGATAGTTCTGGGTAGTCCACATGTCTACTAGGATATTTCCCCTCCCGACTACTCCGTGTGACGAGCGTGTCAACAAGAAGCAAGATATATATATATATATAAACATGAAATGAAAAGACTACCATGAATCAAAAGCAATTAGAAAGTGCACTTGCCTGAGGTCCTTAGCTGGAGAAACCGATAGTACAACCACATCAGATGAGTCACTAAAGTCAACACATGCAAAAAGTCTCCAGATACTGAAATAAATATTACCAACGTTTTCAGAATAGTCAAATTAGCTAGAATCGCCTGTCCTTAAGTCCAATTCTGGACACAGGGGCAAAACGGTAATTTTGGATCAAAACGGTGTCCGCCGTTGGACCCGCTTTGCACCAAAAAATGTGCCAGAGTCAACGGTCTCTAAAGTTGTCAAACTATATGTCTACAGGTCCAAATTTCCGATACGAACCCAACCGTATGTCCAGAGTTGGATTCCGGCGGGTCGTACACAAAATCGCCAGTTGAGTCGGATCGTGGGGCCCGCGAAATGGCGTTCCGATCAACTGCCTCAGAATCGGACCAAACTTGGCATACAAAACCAAAAAATGATACGGTCCTGTTGGCACAAGTTTCGTCTCGATTTGACGAACATGCACAAAGTAATTGGTAAATTTGTAAAGGGGTCGATACGGTGAATTTCGACGGATATGCATCAAATTCGTCCCGCACACGCGACCAATTTGAATTCCGTCAAAGCCCACACGTCCACGAGGCCATTACGCACCTTTCGATGCTTTCGGTTCGCGACCACGTCGCCCAGTTTGGCGGAACGCACGTCGTATCGGAAGTTTTTCATATTTTCTATATTTTTGAAAAATAGATTTTTATTGAACTTTACGCTGGATTATCTTGCTGAAAAATAAACGAAAGCAAAAAGTATAAACTGTGTTCTAGTGTCCTATAGGTTATCTTCAAACATGTTTAATTATATTTCAAAAAATTAATTTGGATTGGCAGGTATTTGGCTTCCAATATGGGGTGCAAACTGTGAATACATAACATGTGTTTTGTGGTTTTTCTTCGACTTTGCGTCGATTTTCGAGTCAAATTCGATTCGATTTTCTTTGAAACTATCCTATAGGGTTGAAGGGGGATAGGTTAGCTTCGTACCTGTGTAACTGGTTCGACGAACGATCGAGAGTCGTGGACGAACTTCTGTCACGAAGTTGCTCTCGGAAAGTCGGCTTGCTGTTGTTGCCGTCCGCGCCTGTGCGCGCGCGGCCTCCTTGGCCGCCGTCCGACGGTCCCCCGACGGCGCTCTGGCGTCGAGGTGGCCGCCTACGCGACTGGGGAGACGCTGGGGTGGTCGCACGGCATTAGGGTTTTGGTTTTTCGTTCCTCTCTCGTATATATATATAAGCATATATGCTTATATGCATATATAATCCCATGGTCTGCTGAAAACCGAAAGGGAAAGGGGTGTTTGTTGGGCTCGGGCTCGAGCACAAGCTGGCCCTAGGCTGTGCTGGGATTCCTATTCCTCTTTGTTTTTCTTTTTCCTTTCTATTTCTTTTTCTATTTCTTTTACCTTATCTATTATATACCAATACATATATATTTATATATATTCACATAAATACTTATGTATATATATACCATAATGTTTATTTATATATGAATACACATATACCCATATACAATATATATTTTTATATATACATACACATACACAATATATATATATACACATATATATCTATATCTATATTTATATACACATATATATATCTATATTTATATACACATGTATACCTATATTTATATACACATATATACCTATATGTAATATATTTATATTGACATACAAATACACACATTTACATATTATTTATTTATACACACATATATCAATATCTACACAAAATATGTGTCCCTATATTTTCCTATATATATATATCAATAAGAAAATATTATATTCCTCCTCATATTATATATATATACACAAAATATATATGTCCCCATATATTCCTATATATATATCAATATATATATACATATAAACCTATATATGCATCTATCTGTAACTTCTCAATGAACCTAATAAAATCATAATTTCTAAGGTAGGTCTTTCACATAAAATTGTGTACCCGAAATAATATTTATTTACTCATAGAAGGTAGCCGCTAATAGGCAATAAAGAAATATCATAAAATATATCTACATGAACGTCTTTGAGCACACTACTCCACCACATGGGTTCGGGTCCAGTTCGGGCTGAGTCTAGAGTAAATTGGCACAACCGGGTCGTCTAAAAGTCAATGTATTAAATAATATATATAATTAAATGATTTAAAAGGGTCAAGTCATAACCTGGCCTGGGTTTTCTAGTTCAAACACCCCTATGGCTAGGTTTACAATAGTCAAGGCATACTGCTACATCTCCCGTGCCACAATTCCTAATCATTTTGTGCTCTATAACTCCACAAAGACATAAGTCATCCACCGTAATAATTAACTAAATAATTATTTATAAAAATCTAAAAATCACCATTCGAATAAAATAATTAAAATAAAATATTTCCAAATTTTTGGGAAGGGGAGCTACAAACCTACCCACCTTAAAAATAATTTCGTCCTCGAAATTCTCTTTCATAACTATTTCTTAAAATTCAAAAGAAAGTCTACCTTAACCTTAATCTCCTCAATTTAATTCTTCAAAATATTTTATATACTCCTCCTAGCCATTTTATAACTTCGAATACTTGAGAACTTCTACCCACATTTGGTCACACTACTCCCTTAAAAGTAAAATCTTATAATCTTCTAACTAGTTGCTAACAATTCTACCAACAGATATCTACTGCATATAGCATCAATAATCCTCTCCTATCTATTAAGCAACCCAAAATTTAACAATCAACAAATTTACACAAGTAGCTAATAAATATTGATAAATTCTAATAAGTATGACCACTCGTCACTCTAAAATAGGAAGGACAAGCAGATAAGAAAAATAATTGAGAGCAGTTATGATGTTTCAAGAGCGGTAGAGAGGATCCAATGATGCAGATAGAAAGAGAGTTTATGAACCATTGACTTATTTGCTAGATTGGGCTACTCTAGTCCAGTCACTTGCTAAATCGAAGAACCCTTCGTTTCTTAGAGGGGCTTGCAATCCGTGCAATACAGAAGTTCCGTTCTCGAAATTCTAAACAAGGTTCCAAAGTAGACCAGAATTTGAGAAATCAAGATTGTGATCTATTCCGTGGTTATTTAAACACACGAGCAAGGGATATAATGTAACACAAGATAGTGTAGAGACTTCCAGGTAGATAGAATAAGGGTTACGAATGACCTCACTTTCTAAGGGGTGGAGCCTATATAATGGGTATAGGGACTTATTTCAAATAGTTCGGTTTTATAGTCCAAATATGGTGGTATGCATGGATGGGTTTTACTGGGTCTTAATGGGTTCCCTATTTGGACATCAATCGTGGGTTGGATGAACCTTGGATTTCAATCTATATGGACTGAACAGGATCCCAAGATAAAACTATGTCTACTAGGTTAGGGTAACCTAGAATAGGATTCCTTCCAAGTGGTTGAGCTAGTTACTAGTCAGGTTGGTTAGCTAGGTCTATAAGCCCAAAAATGCGCCTTCAGTGACTTTTGTGTTTAAGTAACACATGAGACCTCAATTGGGTGGCATACTAGTGGTATGTGTGTAGTGGACTTCGAGTTGATCACAACCATATATTGGGTCGAAGGAATTGAGTCAAGGTTGAGGCTCTAGTGAGAGTCGGGAAGTATACCGGTATTATGGTAAGGGTTATAGTTAGTCATTTTGACCTGAAAGTCGTACTACAAAAATAGAGGACAAGAGGACGGGTTTGAGTGGGACATGATATACCTAGATGAAGTGGACTCATCTAGATCTTACATATGAAATTTGTTGGAAGATAACAGCTGGTCTCGTGCTCCGAATATTAATGGCATGGTCGGGGGCACAAAATGATCTAAATGGAAAGTGGGAGTCCATGGGGCACTAATTATCATCCTAATAAAAATTATTCTAATCAATCGGTAATCCTCGTATATCTCAAAATTTTAGAAGGCTTACAGTCTATCCACCTTAGAAGCTAGGATATGGTTTTAGGAATAATGAGGTTAGAAGGATTTCAAAGTTCGGATATTGTACCTCGACTCCGGTTGATAAAGAATAGGGCACTGCGTAACGAAATATGGTAGATATAAGTCAAGTCAAGGATCGTTCCTCAATAAATGGAAAACGAGTGTGTACAATGACACATGGTCGATAAAATAGAGGAACATACACATCCATAGTATACAAGAGTTATCGACGGGGTAACCAACTCTAAGGCAGAAAGGTTTCTAACAACTGTGTCGTGAATTTCTACTGGTGTCGAACCTGCCAGACTATTGTCACAAGGGTTCTAGTTAAACCAAGCTTCAAACAAATGATTAGAGGCTCACAACATTTGGTCTCTTGAGAGTAGGTAGTCTCCTAGGTTAGCATTTGATCAAGAAAAAGATCCTAATCATTCTCGGACTCCAATGACTAGAAGATCAAGATTAGCAGGTTTAGTGTCGAAGGGAGGACGAGTAACTCAAGGCAAGATTCCAGTCACAGAGCTGGCCAATGGTAGCTACACTTGCGTATACAACTATCATAGCCATGGAGATTACTCTGTATCTATCTATCAATTACGAGCTTTCGTCTTTCTAATCAGTGAAAGACAAAAACAATAAAGAGTTCAAGAGAGATATCGCTGAATACAATTACGTGATTCAAAGGCGAATGTATAATTCAAGAGGAATTGTCAAAGCAATCGCGGATGAGATCCTGGATATCTCTATATCTCAGTCCACGTAGGATAATTAAATAAAGAGCGAACCAAGTGCATCATGGTTGATCAGACCATAATACACTGATTCTGATTAGACAATATGTTAGTAGGCGTCCCTAATAAACATATGTCTTGGATCAAGCTCGATAAAAGAATAAGCTTGAAAAACTAGGCCGTAATAGCAGCGTTGGTCAAGATAGTCAAAACACCAGCTTGCGAGATTTTTTTAAAAGGAGGCACAAGTGGTTCGAGTTTTGCGAGAATCAAAACCTTACCTGGTGTTATTGCTTATACAGTCATCCTACTATCTATCTATCCATAAAACCTTAGTCGACTAATGGGTTATGGAACTCTAGATTCTATATTCTAGGTAAACCTATTAATATCAGTCAACTACCTCGTCAATAGATCACAAGGACCACGGAATACTAGGTTGGAAGACATGCTACCCAACTTGCAGAACTTGCACTAGTTTTGGTTTTGGATCTTATGGGACACACATGGCATTTTCCTACCCTCTATAGTATCCTAAACTGGTAATCACATCTGAAGTCATTTCACCGAGAATTATGCCTCGCCCGTATACTCTGGCTGTGGCAAACTCTTGGTTCCGTGATTCAAATGTGATAGGCTATCAGATACTCTACCTTACATAGACACAAGGTCTAAGGGGTCAACGAAGACATAGTTTTAGTAATGTTCCATAAACTATAATTCTTC
The DNA here is from genome assembly GCA_029216955.1 of Iris pallida. NCBI lineage: Eukaryota > Viridiplantae > Streptophyta > Magnoliopsida > Asparagales > Iridaceae > Iris > Iris pallida. Next base: position 1,923,860 of record JANAVB010003200.1, read on the forward strand.
GAAATAATTTCAATTCTATGGGTTGTGCCTTGTCAGTGCGCTGATGGCTGCAGTGAACCCACATCCTCCACTCTCAAATAATTGACGACAGTGCGCTGCTGTCTAACCATTATGAGTTAACTAACATTCCTTTAACTATATCCGTAAAAATTTATGAGCTTCTAGAGATTCAAACAAGTTGACTAAAAATAAAGCGTAGGTATTTGTCCTATCAGTCACAATCCTTAAAATAAAACATAGAGGATATAACTAAGGACGAAAGAAATACAAACATTCTAGTATCTATTTCATATGCATTTCAATGGTTGAGGGAAAATCTCGAATCAATCTACCTCGAGATTCATATATGAATAGCATA
>JANAVB010003200.1:1929217-1973478 GCA_029216955.1 Iris pallida
ATGATTAGGTTCTATTGCAAGAGACTAGAGTCAAAAATGAATTAAAATGAAGAAGTTATGGATTGATGAAGAAAGGCCTATACATCTTTCTTGCCAATAGTTGATGTGATGTAAAAAGAAGCAAAGAACTAGAAAGAGACATTAAATAGGGGGGATTCTCTAAGGGCCAACCATGTATAGAAAGAATTAGGGTTAGGGTTATGGCTAATGGGCTTTGGGCCAAGTGCAAGGCTAAATGAATCAATCTCTAAGAGCATCATTAGTAGTTGGGACTCTCCAATGCAATTTGGAGCCCAAAATTTCAAAAAAAAAAGGTAAATGTAGAATGGGTTGGGTTTGTATGAGAATAGTAGGAAATGATAAAGTGAGCTCCGGTCCCAAAAATTGTGTGGTCAAAAATTAATGTAGAAAAAAAATAATATAAAGTTTAGAATCTAGAAAGTTGGGCTCCAAATTGGAACTTACTATTCTACAAAACGAGTTTCTACAATCTAGAATCTAGAAATTGGGAGGCCCAACCCTTAGCACCCATGGATGGATTGGGACCGAAATTGTAGAAATTGGGACTAGGGATGAGACTTATTATTCTACAAAATGAGCTCCTACATTCTAAATCTAGAATCTAGAAAATGGGATGGGCCTTACTAATGATGCTCTATGTTAAAAATCCATGCACCTAAATCACTTAATCTCTCTATGAAACTTAGTTCAACATAAGTCAACTTGGGTCGACTTAAGTTAGACTAGGGTCCCACCATGCTAACCAAGTCACCATAGTCAAAGTCAATATCTAGGTTAGTTTCCAAAGTCTCAACTAGCAAAAGTCAAAAATAACAATCATCACTCAAACAATTTACAAATAATTCCAAGAAACCAAAATGACCAAAATACCCCTGGGCCAAAAATGATAAATAAAACATCATAATCACATAGTTAGGCTCTAGGTCAAGTAGCCTCTAGGGTTTCACTAGCAAACTCCAAAATCACAAATTACCAATAAAATAGTTTTAAAATAATTAAAAATCACCAAAAATCATATCATGATTTAAATAACATTATTAAAAGATTAAAATTACAAAATTTTAAAATTACCCTCATTTAGAAAACTGGGTGTTACAGCTGCCATGGCCAATGGCTTGCCTGGGTAATCCAAGGCAATGCAACTATAGCTAAGGTAAATGCAACCCAAGGTCAAGGTAGAGCTGCTGCCAAAGTCTGATACCTACTCCTTCTATCTCCTATATATTCACATCCTTCTCTTACACCCTGGCAGAGAAGCCCTCACCCTATTGTCAAGGGGAAAACCCCCATTGTCCTACTCTGTCCACAGGCCAAGGCCTGTGCCTAAACACTACAGTAGAGTGCACTAGCCTGTCCCTTGCCTGCAGGACCTGACCACACTCCTGTAATGGCTTACTGGCCCTGACACTGCTCTGCCTACCTTAATCACATATTTCACTTATACAAGTATCAATTACCTATACAATATATGTAACCCATATCCATATACATACCAATGATGGCATAACTCTAACTATATAATAAACACACACAAATCTCTCCAGTAATGCCTATTTCCAAGGACAACCTCTTCCCTCATATTATTGGCAAAAGACCAATAGCCTACAGATCAAACAATAGAGGGAAAAGGGTCCCTTGCTGCCACTGCAATTTATCCTGTTCCCAAGGCTCTCTGGCCTATCTCTTACCTCTGCTCTCAAAATAGGAGCTCAAAACCAAACCAAACCCACTGCTAGGTCCTACAGGACCCGTTCTTCTTCCCTGTGTACTGGCCTAATGGCCAAATGGCCCAACTGTCAAATGTCAGTACAAACTCATCTCTCCTTTACCTAGCACATGTGTTGACTAGCACCTTACTAAGACACACTAAAATCACTCACTGAACTGCTGCTGCCCGAGCCCTTGCACTCTAGTACAGGGATCCCTACTGTCCTGCAGTGAGGCTAAGCCCCAAGCACTCTCTAATAATGCACTCCTACAATTACAATAGACCCCCACACAACTTCTCATTGCACACTCAAGGTTGGCCACACACCGTACATGAATAAATCAGTGACAACATCCTCACAACATACATACTTGCCCATCTAAGGGCCGGCCATGTATGGAAAGAATTAGGGTTAAGGTTGTGGCTAATTGGCTTTGGGCCAAGTGCAAGGCTAAATGAATCAATCTCTAAGTCAAAAACCATGCACCTAAATCACTTAATCTCTCTATGAAACTTGGTTCAACATAAGTCAACTTGGGTCAACTTAAGTTAGACTAGGGTCCCACCATGCTAACCAAGTCACCATAGTCAAAGTCAACACCTAGGTTAGTCTCCAAAGTCGCAACTAGCAAAAGTCAAAAATAACAATCATCACTCAAAAAATTTACAAATAATTCCAAGAAACCAAAATGACCAAAATATCCCTAGGCCAAAAATGATAAATAAAACATCCTAATCACATGGTTAGGCTCTAGGTCAAGTAGTCTCTAGGGTTTCACTGGCAAACTCCAAAATCATAAATTACCAATAAAATAGTTTTAGAATAGTTAAAAATCACCAAAAAATTATATCATGATTTAAATAACATTATTAAAAGATTAAAATTTCAAAATTTCAAAATTACCCTCATTTAGAAAACTGGGTTTTACAAGTCTACCCTCCTTAGAAAATTTTGTCCTCGAAATTAAGATGGTCGTACTTCTTCTATAGTCTCGTCCCCAATAATCATGGTCTTAGAAGCTCATCTAAATCATGTAATTTGAAAGAATAACATACATGGTCATGGCAGACAATATCAGTCTGAGGTCTCATCTAGCTATACTAGCCATACTACAGCACAAGGCATTCACAAGGTATCAAAACATACAAGCAAGGGGTGTTAAACTGGAAAAGTTACAGAAACAACAAATCATCAAGGCTGTAAGGCAGTCTACCATCCTATATAAAAACTGGTAATTATCAAAAATAAAATAAAGATAACTAGTAATTATCTATAAAGGGGTACTATTCAAAGAAAAATCAAAATCAAAAGTTTAAAGAACGAAAGTCAATAGCATTAAAATCCAATCACAATATATATTAAGAAAATTTAGTCTCGATACGATCTAAGTTGATCAATTCTGGGTAATCAAGATTTGGACAATATGGAGGACAAGGTCATCGAAGTCTGAGCACGAGCATACAAGGATGGAGATTCAGATCACAATTAAATTTAATTCAATTGAGTACGACCCAAGATATTAATATGATAAGAAAAGATGATCAAAGTCGATTGGTCGTGATTAAGGGAGCTAGGATTCAATGATATTGAAAACTTTTAAAGGGTGATTCAAAGATATGGAATAAGTCAAATTTCTCCTTTTAAATGAAAAACAAGAGAAAAGATTTCATAGGAAAGTCAAGTTAATCATCTCTCTCTGATACTATCAAGTTTATCATTTGCCAATTATATTTTTATCTCGCAAGTCCCAATATAAAAATCAACCTTTATATGACTACCATCAAAATTATATCTTTCCGTCATAAAGATTTGACCTTGCCATGATCACCATAGGCTAAACTTCTAAGTTCCGAAACATTATTCATGAAGAATACCCTTCTTACTAGAAATCAAAACTGACCACTTAATCATCATAAATCTAAATTCTTCCACCTTGTCATAAATTGGATCTGAAGCCTCTAAATCAAGTTTTATGTAATCCTTGAACTTATTCAATTCACTCTCTTTGTATTACTTAAATCTAAACCCACTAGGCCTTATAAAACTTATTCTTCATTATAAATTCAACCTTCATATTTCCTTCAACGTACACCTTCAATATTATTCTCCTGAAATTTAAATTTTTTACAAAATCTCTATATTTTATATAACTCAAAATCCTTGCGTTCTTTCTGTTTCTAGCCATTTCTTACAATACCTTATTCAATTTTGTATCATCATTGCATATAGTTAAAATCTCTTCTCTATTACTAAATTCCTAAATTTAACATTATAGCCTTAAAGTGTAACGTCTCAAGAATCAATAACCAAAATTTATCCAAGTTCTCAAAACTAAGTTGACCTCGAATATCCTCATCGGTTATGAAATACATCTATGAATTATTCATACCCAAAAGATTTCTTTAAGTATGATTGTTCCTAAATTGATAATATAACTCTCTTGATTTTATCCTCAAATTCAGTCGCATCTCTATCCCAAACCTATATCAAGGTCCATCATATTATACCCCTAGCAAGATTATCACAAGATAACAAATCAAGTCTTTTTGAGTTAGATGATTTACATTACTTCCTCGACCTTTCGAAGGTAAAAAGATATAGAGATTCAAGGGTTTCAAAGTATAGCTAACAGAATTAGATACGAGACAGGTGATTGATCTAATCAGGACAGTTTTATTTTATTTATTTTTTTAAAATGGTAATACAAGAAATAATGGCAAAAAAGAAATAATGATAAAATCTGTTCTTCATCAATTATTAAAAAGAAATGAACCCATTTAAGATAAAATCTAATACCATACACGTCTTCTTGAAATCATGTTGTCAGAATTTTGCCACGCCAGTAAGTATAGCTGCAATAAACAATAGAGTCCATAACGAAGGTATACACCCTATAGTCATGTTATCTAGAATTCTTACCACGCCATCCGTTATGGCTGCAAGAAAATCTAGATTTCATAACTAGAATAAGTATATCTAAATCAGGCTCTACGTCCTTGTCATGCTAGCAAATATGACTGCGATAAATTATAAACTCCATAAATAAAGTAGACTTTTACCTTTCTTACTGTCCTTATCAAGTATGTTATCAGGTTATACCTTAATTCCAAAAAGATGTATATATATATATATATATATATATATATATATATATATAATATATATATATATATATATATATATATATATATATATATATACAAACTCAAATTCAACAACTAACATCAAGATTCAAAATTCAACAATAATCCATCAAAAATCAAATTTAATAGCAGGAAGTAAGGGTGAATCAAATCAAGAAAAAAAGAGATTTCAAGTCGAAGTTAAAATAAGATTCTCAAGGGTCGTCCCAGGAATCTCTCAAGAAATTCTAACAGTGATTGAGTATCCTCTCATTCTAACACCTATTCCTTATCTCTAATTGCAGGTGCATAGCAGTACAACAAATCGTCGTACTACCACGACTTCGCACAAATACGAATCTCGACCTGCATGGGCCACCACTAAAAACGTGTCACGACCCGCACCCAGTGTAGGGTACGAGAAGTGGGTACGTCTAGCCTACGCCGTAGTGTCGACGGTAGAACGCTGTTCTAGGTCACAATTAAAACTAAATACAATATGATATACTCTCCGTACGGAGGACAATCACAGCAGGATACAACTCAACCACCAAAACTAAAAGTAGCACGATAAGATAACTATGAATCCACAAGAGAAGTACAATAAAAAGAAATAAATCTCGGTATTATCAACACCAACTCAAACAAGCATAAAATAAATACAACTCAAGACAACTGAAAATAAAATAAGAATAACTCTAGCCATCTACTCCAACCTCTACTGTGTCTCCTCTAGGCTAGCAGGTAACCTCTAAGCTATCTGTAAAATTTGTCAACAGGTCCAGTTAGGACGGGAGCTAGCACAATACATCTCACGCAGTTCATAATATGACAGGATATGTAAATATGCTATAGAGTAAGATACATGAAACGCTGGGAAATATATAAAGTAAAAGAGATGACTATAAAGAAATATCTACTATAAGTAAAGAGCTAACAGTGACTAGTGATGTAGAGTACATGTAAGACCCGTCTCACTGTATCGGTATTTTATACGGATACATGTTTATTTGAGCCGTATTTCGTATTTATCGATTTGCGTGATATTTTAAAATTTTCTTAAGTGTAGGATTTTTATGACTTGGTTTAACTTGGATTTGGTTTTATTTGGTTCGGTTCCACCTTGACTTGGTTTGGTTTAGTTTGGTTCTTTATAAGATAAGGTGTAGGGCTTAGATTGAGTAGAGAGGAATGAATGGTGGAGATCACTTGAGCTTGTTATATAATCCACTTTTCTCTCTCCCTCCTCATTCACCCTCATTCATTTCTTTTCCACCAAACCCTAGCCATTGGAGAGAGGCAAGTACACCTTGCCGAACCTTGAACAAATTTATTTTATTTGTTCCATCTCCTTCCTTGCATGATTTTAAGCATGTTTAGAACTTGGAGTTTTCGGTTTTACCGAGTGGATTATTGTAGATCTAGCTTTATGGTATTTTTGGTTTTCATGGGTTTTGATCTGTCAAACTTGTATATTTTTGTCAACTGATAGTTCCATGTTGTAGAGAATTTCATTTTACCCAAATTTGACCCATGGAAGTCTGGATTTGGGTTCCTATGGTAGTTTGGTGGAGCATGGAAGCCATGGTATTTTTTCCATGGACATCTTCTCTGTGGGAAGCCATTATTTGCATTTTTGGCTTACATGCGAGCTTGCTGGCATTTTGGAGCCGCATGCGCGTATGGGTATTTTGTGTTGGCCGCATATGGAATTATTCCAGTTGACCGCATACAACTTATTTGCTTGCATTAATATTTGTATAGTAATAAATAGTGAGCCGCATAGGTTGTGGCAATAGCATTAAATGCAGGCTTGCAAATTGCATGCAACTTGCACTAAATATTGTCCTCTGTATTTCTCTAATATTAATACTTGCTTTCCACTTCCATTTGAGCCGCATGGAAGGGAGCTGCATGGCTTTGGCATCTGTATTAAATGCATGCTTGCATTTTTGTAAATAGTGAACCGCATGTAAATATTTAAGCTTAGCCGCATATGGCCTCATTTAAATTAGCAAGCCGCATATGTAATTTTTGCATGGCCAGCCGCATGCTTATTTGCTTGACCAACTTGCTTAGCCGCATGGAATAGTACTAGCAACATACATTCGTATTCAAAGCATACATCACTGTTAAGCATGCATTAATGTTTAGCATGCATTAATGTTAAGCATGCATTAAATATTCTGAGCATGCATTAACGTTTAAGTATCCTGAGCATGTATTAGTGTTTAAATATTCTAAGCATGCATTAGTAATTTAGTAATTAATGCCTTAGTAGTATTTGCTTGCAAATTCAAGTTAACGAGCCGCATGGGCATTTATTTAAATGAGCCGCATGCATTATTTAATGGCCGCATAGGCCATCAGCACATATGGTGGCCGCATGGATTTAAATATAGAGGCCGCATGCATTTTTACGTAAGCATTTTAAATTGCATGTACTTAGAAATTTTTGCATGGGAATATATATATAAGTGGAGCCGCATAAGAAAAATTATTTAATATTAGTTGCTTGTTTGCAATTTCCATGTAAGCGAACCGCATGGCCATTGTACTTTTTGGACTTGAATTTAATATTAGAATGCATGGCTTTTATTGAGTTGCCTGTACTTGCAGGATATATTTTATTATATGTCATCATTGCTTGGCCACGTGAACCAATATTTAAATGGTTCACGTGAACTTTTCTTATTGCATTGATTGTGGGGGGTCCCACATAGCTTCTTTTAGTGACTTGCTTGCTGAAGTGGGAGTTGCATTTAATGAGGGTCCCACTATCTTTTGTCTTATTTGATTTCATGACATATTTATTGTTTCCTGGCCGCATGGGTGGCCTCCCACTCTCTTTGACCGCATGTTTGTTCTCCCACTTTTGGACCGCATGGGTCCCACTTTGATTGTTTAAATGTCTTATTTGCCTGAATTGTGGTCCGAATTTCTTTCCACTTCCAACATGAAAGTTGTAGAGTTTCTCCTTGGCTTCAGGAATATATATAATATTAATATATTATTATTTAATTATGCAAGTATTTTACTTCTTTGATAAATGACTTGACACGACAGTGACCCGTGGTGGTGCACTCTTGACCATGAACTTGACATGATAACTTGATAAGTGAACTTGACCTGATAATTCTTGATAGTGGCCCGCCGTGGTGCACTCTTGACATGATAAACCTGACATAATATTTCTCGAAATGCTGTTGCGATGGCTAACACGACATGACAAGATTGAATGACTTGGACACCGTGGACGATTGTGCTTGTACGAATGAACCCGTCTTGTCTTGCATCATGTCTAGGATGGGGACCTCTGAGTACAATGGTCAGGGGTACCCACTGAAATCAATTAAGGCTAACAACTAAAATAAATCCAGTAGCCATGAAGAGATTTTCCAGCTACAGGCAATCCTGTTATCTGGACGCCCTACTTGGGATCTGTAGCCTGCCGTCGAGTAGGGCACATTTCCAGCACACTGTCATGTGTTGTACCCTCTAAGTCACCTAAGGGTACATGCGTTTCCTGGACGATGTACCCACTTGAGTTCAACCCCTAATTGCGTCCGGATAGCCTGGATGGTCTGCAGGGCTTGTGGCTGTAGAATAATCTCATTGCATCTTGCTAGTAACTAGGCCTGTGATAACCCTAGTTAGTTAAAGTATCAAGCCGTACTTATTGCTTGGCCGTGAATGTTGCATGGAGTTCAATCTGTCTAGTCTTGTCTTGATCTTGTACATGATTGTTACATGTCCTGTTTTCTTATTTTATCTTGCCGATAAATGGTGGGAGAAACCAAGTTCCGTTCAGACGAAGGGTTACAACCCCGGTCCTTGTTTGGTTTACGGGTTGTAACCTGGTTATCTGAATAGTCACATGGTTATCTCATCGTATATCACATTTCCCAGTTCTATTTATTTAACATGTTCTCCAGTTTACTTTATGCTCAATAATGACTTACTTACTGTCTTCCTATGATCGGGACGAGTGCATTGGTACTGCACAAATCCCGATCCTCCGTTACTTATTTGCTTGTTGATTGCTAATGATTGCTGGTTTTAGTTCTTAGTTCGGCCTCCTTTGTGGTACTTGCTATTTGGGGTCTGACCCCACTGGTTTTGTATGGCCAGGTTCTGATAGAAGAGCCCGAAGGATCTACCGCACCATCCATTCGACGGTGACCAGCCGGAGCACCAGAGTGCCTCAGTGGGCTCTTCTTCATTCTCCCACTGATATGTAAATTCTCTTCTTGTAACGTTTATCCCCGAGCACGTGTTTAGCTCGTGTTTTGGTATTTTCCTTGATATTGTAGCCTGCGGGCATAAACATGATATGTGTATTCTAGACTATAGCTAGTCCTTATCATGTACGACTATTACTCTAGCTAGTCATCAGCTTTGTGGTACTAGCTTCATGATCATTCATGTATATATGGTTCGGGACGCCTTACTATTGTATGTATGATGATCGTACTCCTTGCTCTTGTATAATTGTCTGTGATTGAGATACCTAGGATTGTTAAACCATAGGATTGACTGATGGCTTGTAGAATAACCCCCATATCTTGACAGCTTATACGTGATTTCAGAGTATTAACGTACTTTGGGATTACGTAGCTGGCTATGTCTGCTCCCGCTCTCCAGTATTCTGGTTCTGAGGCGTGACATGGTTTTAGTGGTGGCCCATGCAGGTCTGAATCTCGATTTTCAAATTTGTGGGGGTTACCATGTTTAGATATCTCAATCACGATTATCCTTATTGATCTCCTTCGGATTATTCTCTATCTCTGATACTTGACTTGATATCTGTTTTGATCGTTGGTCATTCCTGTTCCCATGATTTGATCTTGTGTCCTTCAACTTTCAAGGGCACTATTCTTGATCCTTCTGATTATCTTGTTCGTGTTTTGCCGAGGGCAGTCCAGCATTCTTCAGCCAGGCCAGTTATGGAGGATCAGTCTCGGCATGCAGGCAGAGATATCAGTCCATCTCGATCAGCCAGTCTCTTCTGTCTTCGTATCTTGAGACAGGTGATAAGTTCATGTATCTGTTTCAACTACGATGATGCGTCCTGGGTAGAGTCATGTCTTGAACTAAGTCATTGGTACCGACTTACCTTGAGGCTCGACTTTTATCCATTTGGGAGTCAGCTTAGGCCAGCGAGGACGTTGGTTTCTACATAACTGACTCAGGAGACATATTGATCCATATGCCTCCAGCCCTTCTTGATCATGATTGTATTTGTTCTTGTGCATTTATTTACTGCTTACGAATTTATTTACATTACTGATTGTTTTACTTTACTTACATATGCCATGCTTGATTTATTGAGATTGTTGAAGTTTCCTGGAGCTTTGTTTTGTTATCTTACTCGACTAGCCTCAGAAAATTCCGAGGACGGAATTTTTCTAAGGTGTGGAGAGTTGTGAGACCCGTCTCACTGTATCGGTATTTTATACGGATACATGTTTATTTGAGCCGTATTTCGTATTTATCGATTTGCGTGATATTTTAAAATTTTCTTAAGCGTAGGATTTTTATGACTTGGTTTAACTTGGATTTGGTTTTATTTGGTTCGGTTCCACCTTGACTTGGTTTGGTTTAGTTTGGTTCTTTATGAGATAAGGTGTAGGGCTTAGATTGAGTGGAGAGGAATGAATGGTGGAGATCACTTGAGCTTGTTATATAAGCCACTTTTCTCTCTCCCTCCTCATTCACCCACATTCATTTCTTTTCCACCAAACCCTAGCCATTGGAGAGAGGCAAGTACACCTTGCCGAACCTTGAACAAATTTATTTTGTTTGTTCCATCTCCTTCCTTGCATGATTTTAAGCATGTTTAGAACTTGGAGTTTTCGGTTTTACCGAGTGGATTGTTGTAGATCTAGCTTTATGGTATTTTTGGTTTTCATGGGTTTTGATCTGTCAAACTTGTATATTTTTGTCAACTGATAGTTCCATGTTGTAGAGAATTTTATTTTACCCAAATTTGACCCATGGAAGTCTGGATTAGGGTTCCTATGGTAGTTTGGTGGAGCATGGAAGCCATGGTATTTTTCCCATGGACATCTCCTCTGTGGGAAGCTATCATTTGCATTTTTGGCTTACATGCGAGCTTGCTGGCATTTTGGAGCCGCATGCGCGTATGGGTATTTTGTGTTGGCCGCATATGGAATTATTCCAGTTGACCGCATGCAACTTATTTGCTTGCATTAATATTTGTATAGTAATAAATAGTGAGCTGCATAGGTTGTGGCAATAGCATTAAATGCAGGCTTGCAAATTGCATGCAACTTGCACTAAATATTGTCCTCTGTATTTCTCTAATATTAATACTTGCTTTCCACTTCCATTTGAGCCGCATGGAAGGGAGCTGCATGGCTTTGGCATCTGTATTAAATGCATGCTTGCATTTTTGTAAATAGTGAACCGCATGTAAATATTTAAGCTTAGCCGCATATGGCCTCATTTAAATTAGCCAGCCGCATATGCAATTTTTGCATGGCCAGCCGCATGCTTATTTGCTTGACCAACTTGCTTAGCCGCATGGAATAGTACTAGCAGCATACATTCGTATTCAAAGCATACATCACTGTTAAGCATGCATTAATGTTTAGCATGCATTAATGTTAAGCATGCATTAAATATTCTGAGCATGCATTAACGTTTAAGTATCCTGAGCATGCATTAGTGTTTAAATATTCTAAGCATGCATTAGTAATTTAGTAATTAATGCCTTAGTAGTATTTGCTTGCAAATTCAAGTTAACGAGCCGCATGGGCATTTATTTAAATGAGCCGCATGCATTATTTAATGGCCGCATAGGCCATCAGCACACATGGTGGCCGCATGGATTTAAATATAGAGGCCGCATGCATTTTTACGTAAGCATTTTAAATTGCATGCACTTAGAAATTTTTGCATGGGAATATATATATAAGTGGAGCTGCATAAGAAAAATTATTTAATATTAGTTGCTTGTTTGCAATTTCCATGCAAGCGAACCGCATGGCCATTGTACTTTTTGGACTTGAATTTAATATTAGAATGCATGGCTTTTATTGAGTTGCCTGTACTTGCAGGATATATTTTATTATATGTCATCATTGCTTGGCCACGTGAACCAATATTTAAATGGTTCACGTGAACTTTTCTTATTGCATTGATTGTGGGGGGTCCCACATAGCTTCTTTTAGTGACTTGCTTGCTGAAGTGGGAGTTGCATTTAATGAGGGTTCCACTATCTTTTGTCTTATTTGATTTTATGACCTATTTATTGTTTTCTGGCCGCATGGGTGGCCTCCCACTCTCTTTTACCGCATGTTTGTTCTCCCACTTTTGGACCGCATGGGTCCCACTTTGATTGTTTAAATGTCTTATTTGCCTGAATTATGGTCCGAATTTCTTCCCACTTCCAACATAAAAGTTGTAGAGTTTCTCCTTGGCTTCAGGAATATATATAATATTAATATATTATTATTTAATTGTGCAAGTATTTTACTTCTTTGATAAATGACTTGACACGACAGTGACCCGTGGTGGTGCACTCTTGACCATGAACTTGACATGATAACTTGATAAGTGAACTTGACATGATAATTCTTGATAGTGGCCCGCCGTGGCGCACTCTTGACATGATAAACCTGACATGATATTTCTCGAAATGCTGTTGCGATGACTAACACGACATGACAAGATTGAATGACTTGGACACCGTGGACGATTGTGCTTGTACGAATGAACCCATCTTGTCTTGCATCATGTCTAGGACGGGGACCTCTGAGTACCACGGTCAGGGGTACCCACTGAAATCAACTAAGGCTAACAACTAGAATAAATCCAGTAGCCATGAAGAGATTTTCCAGCTACAGGCAATTCCGTTATCTGGGCGCCCCACTTGGGATCTGTAGCCTGCCGTCGAGTAGGGCACATTTCCAGCACACTGTCATGTGTTGTACCCTCTAAGTCACCTAAGGGTACATGCATTTCCTGGACGATGTACCCACTTGAGTTCAACCCCTAATTGCGTCCGGATAGCCTGGATGGTCTGCAGGGCTTGTGGCTGTAGAATAATCTCATTGCATCTTGCTAGTAACTAGGCCTGTGATAACCCTAGTTAGTTAAAGTATCAAGCCGTACTTATTGCTTGGCCGTGAATGTTGCATGGAGTTCAATCTGTCTAGTCTTGTCTTGATCTTGTACATGATTGTTACATGTCCTGTTTTCTTATTTTATCTTGCCGATAAATGGTGGAAGAAACCAAGTTCCGTTCAGACGAAGGGTTACAACCCCGGTCCTTGTTTGGTTTACGGGTTGTAACCTGGTTATCTGAATAGTCCCATGGTTATCTCATCGTATATCACATTTCCCAGTTCTATTTATTTAACATGTTCTCCAGTTTACTTTATGCTCAATGATGACTTACTTACTGTCTTCCTATGATCGGGACGAGTGCATTGGTACTGCACAAATCCCGATCCTCCGTTACTTATTTGCTTGTTGATTGCTAATGATTGCTGGTTTTAGTTCTTAGTTCGGCCTCCTTTGTGGTACTTGCTATTTGGGGTCTGACCCCACTGGTTTTGCATGGCCAGGTTCTGATAGAAGAGCCCGAAGGATCTACCGCACCATCCACTCGACGGTGACCAGCCGGAGCACCAGAGTGCCTCAGTGGGCTCTTCTTTATTCTCCCACTGATATGTAAATTCTCTTCTTGTAACGTTTAACCCCGAGCACGTGTTTAGCTCGTGTTTTGGTATTTTCCTTGATATTGTAGCCTACGGGCATAAACATGATATGTGTATTCTAGACTATAGCTAGTCCTTATCATGTACGACTATTACTCTAGCTAGTCATCAGCTTTGTGGTACTAGCTTCATGATCATTCATGTATATATGGTTCGGGACGCCTTACTATTGTATGTATGATGATCGTACTCCTTGCTCTTGTATAATTGTCTGTGATTGAGATACCTAGGATTGTTAAACCATAGGATTGACTGATGGCTTGTAGAGTAACCCCCATGTCTTGATAGCTTATACGTGATTTCAGAGTATTAACGTACTTTGGGATTACGTAGCTGGCTATGTCTGCCCCCGCTCTCCAGTATTCTGGTTCTGGGGCGTGACAGTACAAGATAGACATGTGAACGGCTTAATAATAAACATGAAAGTACTCGATAGACATGTAAATCCTATCGAGTATGAAACGGTCAGAGAATGTACTCGCCTGATATCCTGAGTATCCGAAGTGAATATACTGTCAAAGGAGAGGTGTCTGACTCCTATTTAGAATAGCACAATTCACAACATGTACAAAATGGTAATATAGAACATTACAATGCATTCTACATGATGTTTGGGTCAATCTAGGCTAAAGTCAATCTTTGGTCAACTCTAGTCAACTACACTAGTCAAACTAGGTCAACTAGGTCAAGTCCTAGCCCAAACAAGTCTCACTAAGCCTAACCATGTCTATCCTAGCATTCACATACCATCACAATGCTATATAAGCTATCAAACATACAATTACCTATATATACATATATATTCAATACACATATTGCATACACTATGTAACTCCACTTTCCAAAGGATCAATAAATATAAGTATTTTTATTTATTTTTCCTCTCAATGTTTTAAAAGAATATATGTGTAGTCATTTTTATTTATTAATTTGATTGGACTTCATTATTAGTATTTTCTTTAACTAATCCCTTCTTATACTCTTTCACCCTAAAGCCCAACAGTTATTGGGCCGGGATAGCCGAACTCAATTATCCAAATTCTTTTATAACATGTATTCATTCATCCTCTTCATTTATATGCTCCTAATTTCCATCCAAATTAACCATGGGCCACTATTTAAACTTATCATCACCATCTTTATTTTTACAGCCATTTTGCAATAAAACTTGGCCTGGTCCATGTGAGACAATGAGAGAGCAATTGAAATTTTGCAAATTAATTATTTTCCTGTTCCTGATTACTGTTCCTAATAACTGTTTTGAATTTTTGATTTTTGAAAAAACTGTTAAAATTATTTGATTTTGAAAAGCTGTTAGAATTTTGAAAATCTGTTACAAACTATTTCTGAAAACCCTCAGTTCTATTGTTATTTACCACTATAGAAGACCCCCAGATCTACATTTATTTATAGCTACACCACTCAATATTTTATTATAAATATTTTACACAGTCCCCAAAGTTCTGACAGTACAGTTTTTCCATACGCAACACTGTCCATGTCATCACTGACACCTCGCTCCTCATTGTTTTCTCTCTCCCTCTATTTTCTCTCCCCGACCGTCCTTGGCCGTGCACCATCGTGGCTCCGTCGTGAGTCGCCGGAGACGAAGCCAGCATCACCGCAGTTCACCCCGACGACCGGAGCTCCGCCACTAGTCCTCCGCCACCGCCTCTGTTTTCTTGAGCCGCGCACCTTGCTTCGAGCAGAGCGCTGCCTAGAGTTGCACATTCTCGAGAAGAGTGCTGCCTCGTAGACCGTGCCACCGCCATCAATACTGAGCCAACCTTGGCTGCAGTGCCCTCGTGAGACGTGCTGTCTCCTCGAGTGTGTCGTCGCCTCGAAGTCGGTGCAGAGGGCTAGATCTCGTGCGCCAAGCCACCGCCGGAGCCAGCTGTCCACCGCCGCTGGCCTGAACCTCTCCATCAGCCACGAGGTACAACCGTGCACGACCAGATCGATGAAGCCGCCGAGTCCCCGAGCCTTGCCAAGCTGAGATATAGCTACCGAGTCGACGAAGCCACCACCGGAGTTCATGTCTAGCCGTTCGTCGTCGATGCCTCGCTGCTAGTGGATTGACGTCCCCATCACGCCGAGAGTGAGTTTTCACCATCGATCTCCTCGACCCCCCTCTTTCCTTCTTACTTCTGGAGCTAGAAATTAGGGTTTACATTTAGGATCTAGGGTTTGTAGTTGGGCCGGAGGTAGATGAAGGAGTCGGACTGGTTAGGGTTTCATCGCAAGAGTAGAGTGAAGAAGATGATGATGAACCTAGGTTAGGGTTTCGGTGAGACAGAGCGGGAGGAGGAAGACGAAGGGAGCTAAGGATTAGGGCTTCGACCGAGGATGTGTGAAGAGGAAAGAAGAAAGGCTGAGGAAGAAGACTAAGTGGGGATGGGGGTTTGCTCGATCGCTAGAGGAGAGGAAGACCTAGGGTTTCTTATGGAGAGAACTGGAGGAAGAAGTTGAAGGAAAGAAGGAGAGGGGAGCTCAGTCGGCTGAGTTAAGAAAATGAGAGGAGAGAGAAGAGCTTGGGACTGATATTGTTAGGTTTGGGAGTGGGCCGGGTCTTGGGACTTAGTTGATGGGCTGGAGAATAGTTTAGTTTTTTTATTAGCTGTAGAATTAAATCTGGGTATGTGGGCCAAGTTTAGATGGGCTGTGCAGGAAAGGAAAATGGGGATGTGTTAGGTGATAGAAGCTGGGCTGGGTTCATTTATTAGCTTTTGGTTTGTTTAATTTTATTTTTCCAGTGGGCTGGTTGCTCTATTGGGCTGTATGATTGCTGTTGTATAGAGTGTAGGGCTTTCAGCCAATAACTGTTAGTAATATTTACATTACTATGTCTTAGGTTAGTGTACAGTTGAGACTCTTTCAAATTGCTAGTTATCCTTGTGTTATATTGGATCTGGGAATATTGGGCCTAGCTTAGACTATTGGACTGGACCAGATCCAAGGGATTAAATGTGCATGATGTCCATTAAAAGTGTTGCTATGAAATAAGCTAGAAGACCAAGATTATGGACCTAGTCATGTGTACTGTTTGGTGGTAGTATTGGACTAAGATTAGAAAATAACATTTTTGTTGGGCTTTGTCCTTTATATCCTCAATAAATGTTTAGCAGTAAATTTCTACAATATATTGTGAACATTTAATTGCTAGATGATTATGTCCTAACTATCGTATGAATATTTTACCTTAATAATTAGTGTTGAAATGATAGTTAGTAAAATCTTAGCTAGTTATATATTTTCTTTTGTTAATATAATTTTAATATTATTCTAGTTACCATGTATTTCTAAATATAGTTTGTAATATTTTACAAATTGTTATATATAAGTATAGGAGCTATGATTTTATTAATTAAATTTATTTGATAACAAATTTATGGTTAAAATGATTAAGTTGACTAAATATTGCTAAGAATATATTTCAGTGTGTCTTAATTGTTACCTAGTATATTTTCTATGTAGTTGCTAAACTTTTTCTCAATATATTAAATTATATATAATTATGATGATATGTCCATATAGTGATTTTATCTGGATAAGGGTTAAATAATGGGTTTTTCTTGACTTTGATTTAAGTTAATTAGTAGTAAATGTTAGTTATATTATAAATGGTAAATTATGGTTATAAAATAGTTAGCTAGAAATTATCTTCTAAAACATAAAGGTTTTCCTTGCAAAATATAATTTAAAAGTATTTTCACAATTACTTATTTTGATCGAGCTATATTATATGTATTTTCTAAAAAAATAGCTAGTTAGTAAATGGTTATTGTTAGCAATAAATATCTAGCTAATTGACATAGTTTAACCCTAACGAACTTGTATCAACTACCAGGTGATCCATTTACATCCATGTAGTACTACTCCCGTGCTTCCAAGGCGAGGCAAGTACACTGACTCGACTTGTACTTTGTATTTCTGTCTTACATTCATGTGCCATATTCTCATATCGGACACGAGATACACACGATTGTCTTGTACCTTGTTCATTGTTTGTGAGTCATTGTTTATTGCGGGAATTTGGGGGAAATATTAGCTTTTGTGTGACCACACCCAACATAGGTATTGCGGATAGCCTAATCGTACACTTCACGTACGATGAAGCCGGACCTTGTAGAATTGATTGACTCATTGACTCGTTGATTGATTATGCTTCTAAGCCGGTCACACATTAGTTTAATATTTCAATTGTCACACTTGCATATTGATTATCGTGTTCATTGTCTTGTACATTGATAGCCGTGTTCATTGTTTTGCATATTGATTGTCGCGTCCATTACCTGCAGTTTCATATTTCATTTCTGGTACCGTAGTTTCATTTCCAATTCTGGTATTCTGGTTTCACCTTGTATTTTGTACTACAGATTACATTGTATATTGTCTTGTCGGGGTTGTACTTTGCTCTTTTTCTGACAGGATACGTTGCAGGTGAGCTTGAGGCCACATGGAGCATGATGGTATTATTGGATATTGTAGGATTTATTTTGTTTTTCTGGATATTGTACTTTGTATTTTTATGATTTCATTATTGTATATTTTATTTTATCGGATTTGTCTCCGGATAACATTGTATAATTTGATTGATGGATATTTGTGATCTTTCTGGGAACGTTATATATAAAAGCTGTGGATGTTTACATTACATTGTGACTTGGAGTTTTTTTTAGTACTGTACAGCTTATTTCGCCGTGTCCATCGACGAAGACTGGGCGTGTCCGACTCGTGCCCGATTATTCGGGAGCGGATCGTGACACACTAGTATAGGCAATCATTCATAGGCATACTCATATAGGTTATCATGTATAGGCACCCAATAGGAACTATATATGTAGATACTACATCTCAAGAAAACTGAATGTATACATACATGCATTCATTTATATATATATATATATATATATATATATATATATATATATATATATATATATATATATATATATACACAGATACTATCTTACACTATATATACCTCAATATATATATAGAGGGAGAATAGTGCTAGTGTGTTGTGTCAATGTGTACAGGCAAGGTTATGCAATGTTAGGCAATGTCAAGTTTAAATAGTTTTCAGTCACATGGGTTTACATGTTCAGTAGGTAGACAATGCCATGCTAGGTTAGTGTTCAGTTGAAGGAATGAATGCTCAGGTTTAGGGTCACATACATGTTCAGTCATAGGCAATCCTCAGTTCAGTATGAATACAAACTGGATTACAATTGTTAGGTTCAGTTTACAAGGGTGAATGCTCAGGTTTAATGTATGAAATGCAATGTCAATGTCAGGCCAAGTTCGAGTGAATACAAATTGAATTACAACAAAATCCAACCCAGTCCACACATTAAACCCCCACATATATAACCCAACATATAAGGCTATGTAAAACACATTAATTAAATTTGAAATTGAATTGAAATATTAAAATATCAGGGAAATTACTAACTGGTGCTGCACAGTAACATTCGAGTGTCAATAGCACTCGAACACAATCAAATTCAACTGAAAACTCAACCAGTAAAACCCTAACATGTCCACATATATAACCAGCATGTAAACACAATTAAAAACATGCAAATCATCATTTAAAATGGGATTAAAACATTCGATAACAGAGGGATATGTATTACTGATACTGCTACTGTTCAGAAAGTAGGGAACTATTCAAATTCGAATTCAAACACAATTAACATTCCAATTAATTGGTTGGTAATTGTTGTGACATATATATACGTGTCAGGTAGGGTGTCTGTGTCCAACCAAGTGGACACAAACGTGTCCAATACGAAAACTAACACACGAGCAACAGAAAATAGTACACTGCCTCATGCACAAGTTCAACACGCTCGTAGACACGACACACGACACGTGTGTCCACGTGGTCACATCCACGTGTAGCGTAGCACTAGGGCTACACGCTGGACACAACACGAGGTGTCTACGTGTCCCCGTGTCGGTGTACGAGATGCGTATCAGTGCGTGTCTGCGTGCCTGTACGCGTACGTGTAAACCCAGTGCACGAGCGAGAACGTGTTCAATACGACACGATACTTCGAGCCACTTGGGGGTCTGGTTCGCAGACACTTCCCCCACGTGTCCTCGCAGTATTGGGTCGAATAAAGCTATGTCGTGTCCCACAGCCAAGTCGAACAGCAGAGGATACCCTAGCTCTGTACGTGAGCGTGTTCGTGTCCTCGTATGGATACGACACGACTCGAAAATCAATTCATAGGTTAGGGAAAACAAAGAGCACATCATAAACAATATTTCCAATCAAAAATATTTTGAAAATAAGATAAAAAAGTTCTCAGATGCATTTCAACAAACACTTGTAAATGAAGACTGATACGTGTCCGATACGGACACAAAACCAATGTAAAACTTCACCAAACACACAGCACAGCTAGGGGACACCTAGATCTAGGCAACCATGCAAGGAAATCAAGATTTGATGATAGTTTGAGGTGTTTACCTATTGAGTATCAAACTCAAGAAAAAAAGCCCAAATAGGAAGATTCCTCTTACAAGTCAAAAGCTCTAAATTGCACAAAATATGAGATTCCTCTCCATGAACAGTAAATAGAGTATGATTAGGTTCTATTGCAAGAGACTAGAGTCAAAAATGAATTAAAATGAAGAAGTTATGGATTGATGAAGAAAGGCCAATACCTCTTTCTTGCCAATAGTTGATGTGATGTAAAAAGAGGCAAGAACTAGAAAGAGACATTAAATAGGGGGTATTCTCTAAGGGCCGACCATGTATAGAAAGAATTAGGGTTAGGGTTGTGGCTAATGGGCTTTGGGCCAAGTGCAAGGCTACATGAATCAATCTCTAAGTCAAAAACCCATGCACCTAAATCACTTAATCTCTCTATGAAACTTAGTTCAACATAAGTCAACTTGGGTCGACTTAAGTTAGACTAGGGTCCCACCATGCTAACCAAGTCACCATAGTCAAAGTCAATACCTAGGTTAGTCTCCAAAGTCTCAACTAGCAAAAGTAAAAAATAACAATCATCACTCAAACAATTTACAAATAATTCCAAGAAACCAAAATGACCAAAATACCCCTAGGCCAAAAATGATAAATAAAACATCCTAATCACATGGTTAGGCTCTAGCTCAAGTAATCTCTAGGGTTTCACTAGCAAACTCTAAAATCATAAATTACCAATAAAATAGTTTTAAAATAATTAAAAGCACCAAAAATCATATCATGATTTAAATAATATTATTAAAAGATACAAAATTTTAAAATTACCTTCATTTAGAAAACTGGGTGTTACAGCTGCCATGGCCAATGGCTTGCCTGGGTAATCCAAGGCAATGCAACTATAGCTAAGGTAAATGCAACCCAAGGTCAAGGTAGAGCTGCTGCCAAAGTCTGATACCTACTCCTTCTATCTCCTATATATTCACATCCTTCTCTTATACCCTGGCAGAGAAGCCCTCACCCTATTGTCAAGAAGAAAACCCCCTTGTCCTACTCTGTCCACAGGCCAAGGCATGTGCCTAAACACTACAGTAGAGTGCACTAGCCTGTTCCTTGCCTGCAGGACCTGACCACACTTCTATAATGGCTTACTGGCCCTGACACTGCTCTGCCTACCTTAATCACATGTTTCACTTATACAAGTATCAATTACCTATACAATATATGTAACCCATATCCATATACATACACAATGATGGCATAACTCTAACTATATAATAAACACACACAAATCTCACCAGTAATGCCTATTGCCAAGGACAACCTCTTCCCTCATATTATTGGCAAAAGACCAATAGCCTACAGATCAAACAATAGAGGGGAAAGGGTCCCTTGCTGCTACTGCAATTTATCTTGTTCCCAAGGCTCTCTGGCCTATCTCTTACCTCTGCTCTCAAAATAGGAGCTCAAAACCAAACCAAACCCACTGCTAGGTCCTACAGGACCCGTTCTCCTTCCCTGTGTATTGGCCTAATGGCCAAATGCCCCAACTGTCAAATGTCAGTACAAACTCATCTTTCCTCTACCTAGCACATGTGTTGACTAGCACCTTACTAAGACACACTAAAATCACTCACTGAACTGCTGCTGCCCCGAGCCCTTGTACTCTAGTGCAGGGCATCCCTACTGTCCTGCAGTGAGGCTAAGCCCCAAGCACTCTCTAATAATGCACTCCTACAATTACAATGGACCCCCACACAACTTCTCACTGCACACTCAAGGTTGGCCACACACCGTACATGAATAAACCAGTGACAACATCCTCACAACATACATACTTGTCCATCTAGGCGTTGGCATACACACACACACATAACTTAGAGAACAAAATATATCTATCAATAAGAGCAATCCAAGCTATATGTGGGCACAAACTGAGAAAACAGATCTAAAATAGCCCTTTGGTCATTTTAACAAACATTTGGTGGGCACAAATTGTAGTCTCTCTTAAATGGACACAAACTCTATGTAACTACCACAATAGGATTTATTAGGACCTCATTCTACCTCCTATTAGTCATGGATAGGGTCTCCTATATGAATGCATGAAATTTGACCATAGAAAAGTAAGTTTGGAGGGTTATACCTATGTAGGATGAAGCCCACACTAAGCTCCACGAATTTGGGGAAGATGGATGGAGAAGGAGCTCCCAAAACCTTGCTAGAGCCTTCACCATGCCTTCTTGAGCTCCTCCAAGCCTTTGCACAACAAATGGAGGAAAGAGGAGAGAATTTAGGAGAGTTTGGAATGGAGAAATGGGTTAAAACCCTAAGAGAGATAGTGGCTGCTATTTGGGGGAAAAGGGTTTAAATAGGCTCTATACTAACCCTAATATCTTCATTACACTTAGTATTAGGTAGGTCCTTAAGTGGGCTAAGTGGTTTGGCTCTAATTAAGGCTTGGTGTTAACCTACTTATGACTAGAGTCTAATGAATCAAATAATTGGTCAAGTCACATTAAATGGGGTCTACCTTGACTAATGAATAAGCTATCCTACTAATAAATACAAACATCATATTAAAAGAAAAAATATTCACTAATTGTGAAATGAAAAAAATACCCTTGCTCTAGAAAAGTGGTAGTGACACACACTTATGATACATTTATATATTATTAATGAAATCATTGTAAAGCAGGAAAGGATGGTAAGTATTGGGTAAGATCCAATGTAATGAGTAACACTTTTATGATTATATGCACATGCATGCATATGAATTATTAATCGATCCTAAGGCAATATTATAAACCATATAATATTTGCATGCACTGACATAATCGACCATGTTATTTTTAGGTTAGTTGGGTTAAGGCCACTCACCAATGCATTCTCCAATATGCTGACCCCAACCCCACATATACGAGAAGATGCTTGGACGTGCTGAGGCATTGGAGCTTGGTTGTCACTTGGAGTTGTTCAACTGGAGATGTTATTTCTTTTGTTTATAAAGGACAGTGTACAAAAAAATGTTGATTGCATTAGTTTTGTGAGTTGTAAGTCTCTTCAATTTTAATTTACTATTATAAAAATAGTTATACTTGTGAGTTTTGATTCGAAGGTCTCACCGACTTCTTACACACGAGCTTTGATCCGAAGGCTCGTCGACTTCTACACAAGTTTTTGATACGAAGGCTTGCAGACTTTAACCTCTTATAGTAAAGATTTTGATCTTCTCACAAATAATATGAAGATCTCAATTTACAACTCAATCTCAATTTGATTTGGCAAATGAAAGCTTATTAATGTGGAGAGGTTTTGAATCTAGAAGATAGAAAGTTACGGCTCCAAGAAGTAGACAAAAATCAGGGCAAATTTATATAACATATGTATACATGCTCACAAACTAGAGTTGCTAATGTGTAGACATTATACTACCAGTATAGTATATGTACAGTAATGACTCTAAAACAGCTAGAAGACTAGTCGTACAACATTGATTACATAACAGGTACATGCAGACAGTATACCGTCTCTTTGTAAATTCCTGAGACAATTAATCATTTGGGCTATATGTAGGGTTTTTGTATCTAAGCAGTATATTTTTAGTATACTGACATTATATTATATAATATCAGTGTATTGTTAGTATACTGATATTATACAATTAATCATTTGGACATTAGTTTTCTTTTACATAATTGTAATTAAATTAAATTGCAGCTGGCTATGGTTATGTACTGTTGACTCTATGAGTTAGCTAGTATCTCGTGAAGCTAGTTCCGATGATCATTTTGATGAAGCGTCGAGGATGTCTTACTGTTTTACCTTATATGCTCATTAATTACTGATTCTTGCTTGAGTAATTGAGACATAGTTGTTCCATGAGGCCATAGGTTGTCACGCCCTGGTCCCGAAGAACCAAGCATCCTCGCTAAGACGTGATACCGCGCGATCTTAGGTTGCACTCGTGCAAGGCAGATTCCATAATGGCCGATTACATCAGCTTGTATTGGGGTCGTCGCACAGAAGTCCCAAGCAGAGAAGTTAAATAACATAAAGACATGTACAAAATGATACTCTTTATTGATATTGATAATAAGATTACAATGGCGCGAAGTCAAGATTACAAGTCACTCAAGCTCACATTCTCTCTGAATACAAACACTCAGCTCTATCTCTTCTCTCAATTACAACCACTCATGCCCGAAGGCTTATAACTTATGGATTCTTTAGAAGGCGATATTCATACGTTATGTCCCGTATAGGTGAAGTCTTCATCGCGGCCACACGTCTCGAAATGCTAAGCGCATCCAAGCGAGCTTCGCCTCGACGAGCAAGTACTTAAAACCTGCGCATGAAAACTCTTGGGTGGTTAGTACACAACCGAACTGGTGAGTGAGTCCCTCGTCCACCCATACAAAACCAACATGTTCATTTACTGAGTGCAACTATTCTTTTGATTGTCTTTCTATTATTGCCTTATGATCAATTTGATTACTCAGAATATAGGCCTATTCGTGTTGTAACCAACGTGATCGTACTATCAATTCCTTGAGACTGTGCTATAAAACCCAATTGTGCAAACATCATGGACGTGCCATAAGATCCATTTGTGTGACAAATATCGAGGCTGTACCTCGCAACATAGTATAACTTATTCATACTTGCCTTACGATCTTTCATGTTTCAACATAAAACTAACTCGAGCCATACTCGTAAACTTGTGTCCTTGACTCAAACAAATGATGCCACATTTCGTGTCGAAGCGCGTGTCTCCGCTATAGCCAAATCTTAGGCTCCATATTTGTATTACAAATCGTGCACACATTTTTTTGACTCATTTGTGCCGTGCTTACACTTACTGTGACTCAACTGACATCGTGCATGCGGATAGCCGCTCAGCACACTGATTCATCTATATGAAGGGTCACTGGCAATGTCAAGCCATCTTGGACATGGCTTGGATAGACGACAATCGACCAGTACGGATAGCTAGCCCTACTGCAAGCCCCGAATCTCCGCTGAACACACAACTTAGCCACCGCTTCCTCCTAGGCCGACATGATCCCAGTGCCCCGACGATTCATTCGAGGAAGTATGTACCTTGTGCATAAGTTGTCCATGACTACGCACCTAAGACGACATTTAGACTCAACATAAATGCATGGCCTACTGATGGAACTACTCAAACCTTTATTCCTCATCTCTTCTTTCCATAGTCAATACAAGTCCAAAGTCAAGGAATGTCTCTGCGACTACCGGTCGCACGAACTTTCTATTCTTTGAAACCCAGGAAACGGCTACTGTATAGCCTTCGTACTTGAACAAAACATATTCCATCCATGCAATAGATCGTAGCATACTCTATTTGACAAACTATGGAACTGTGAGACATATTACTTAAATCAGTCGTGTATCGTGCCTTAACCCAACTATATTTCGTACGACACTGTCGTCCAAGTCATAATCTATATGACGAGCCTTTAGACCATGGGAACATGTGGCTGTACTAAGCCATGGAACTATGGGATCGCGCACGTGCTCAACTTGAACAATCGTATTCTTTGAGTGCCATAACGTGCCATCTTCTATAAGACCGAGACCGTGGGACATATTTGCTATACAAAGTAGTGGGATCGTGGGGACATGCCTGCTATGACATCTAAGTCGATAGCTCATGGCGTAACTTTTCCTAACTCAACATGTGGTCAAAAGACTAAGTGCCAACTTTGAAAATCATCATGGAGAACATCTAAGCAACATTTTGACACTTTTTCCATGTTCTACTCACATATTTGACTCAATGAGGTTATTACCTTAGCTATGTGAATTCATCTCTTTTATTATCAAGCCTATTTAGTGCAATGAAAGCTTCCTTTTGTTAGTGTGAAGGCCAAGCTGAGACAAGTTCACTGAAGCCACCAACCTGAGCGAGGAGTTGCCTCGACCAAGCGGAACTTCGAGTAAGCCGTTGCATGGCTAAGTCCAAACGCTATTGTATTTTGATTCCTCCGGTTTAATTGGCGGGATGGGGCATTACATAGGTGACCTGATTGTAGTATGTACCCCCAAGTCTGGTGACAGCCGTGATCGCTGTATGACATCTTCGTACCTTATACGGGATAGCCGGCCATGTCCGTCTCCGTATTCGGTACTGGGGTGTGACATATTTTTTTGCTATTTAAGTGCATAATATATAAAATATTTGTAAATCTTTTGTATCCGCGAGTTGTAAGTCAAATTGGTATATCTCAATTGGCTATTGAGAGCCTTTGTATTCCTCTATAATTATCAAAAAAGCGAATCATTTCATTATACTTGTTGTGATTCAATTTATCTGTTTATTTTCTCTGCAATAACCTTGTTTGGGGTAAAGCATAAATTGTATTTATTCTTTTCTTGTACAAGTACAATTAGACTTGTACGACATCACGTCCAACGATGACCTTTTGTTTTGCGGAATTGTGACATGAAAAATATGGGAGAGACATTTCTTTTCACGGACAAGATTTGGTTAGAGAAGTGGATGTGAGAGAGCCATTTCTTTCAGGGGACATGATTTGGTCATGTGGGACCATTCCCACTTCTTGTCGAAAATCCAACCTCAACCAAACAAGAAATTTGGTAACCATGAACCAAATCCAAGCTGTAAATCCAAATCCAAACCGAATTTATTGTTATCAAACATCCCTTCACGTTTGGTTTACGGAATTATGACCTTGGAAAAATAAGTTATTCCTTTTATGTGTTTGAATACTAAAGTAAATTAGCAGGAAAGAAAAATAATCCCTAAAGGAAAGAAAAATAGGGAGAAAAATGATTCTCCCAACCACCCTAAGGATTCACTTCCCCACTCTAAGAGTGTGTTTGGGAACATTTTTTTTGGAGGGAGAGAAAAATTTGAGAGGAAGAAAAATGAAGGAGAGTAAAATGAAGGTGAAGTTAATTTTTCCAAAAAAAAATAGAGGAAGGAAAAGTGAAATAATTTTTTGTTTGTTTGTGGAATAAATATATGATTACTATTTACTCCTTGGTTTGTTCAAATCATACTTTATTCTTACCCTTTTTAGGGGTAGCTGGATAAATTATTTAAAAGTCCTTACATCTCTCTCCATCTTTCTTCCACTTTTGACATAATTTTTTTTAGAGTAGGGCCCACATGTTTTTCTCCCTCAAATTCCTCTCCTCCATTGCCCCTTCCCTCAAATTTTCTTTGATGAAAATTATAATTTTTCAAAGAAAAAGAAAACAACTTTTCTCTCTGCGAACCAAACGAGCCTAAAGATAATTTAGGATAATAGGATTACGAATGTACATATGGTGACACCTGGTATCGAATAAATTCTGAATGCACCAACATACTCAAGCACGAGAGTAGATCTGCTTTCTCTATAATATGTGTACCAGATATATTCTTTTTTCTATAAAAGTTATAAGTTCCATCGACTTAAAATATATATCAAATATATCTTGTCTCCTACAAAAATATGGATCACAATTTTATAAAAATAAAATTTGGGGACAA
This sequence comes from Iris pallida, assembly GCA_029216955.1. Lineage (NCBI taxonomy): Eukaryota > Viridiplantae > Streptophyta > Magnoliopsida > Asparagales > Iridaceae > Iris > Iris pallida. Next base: position 1,956,784 of record JANAVB010003200.1, read on the forward strand.
GATGTCTGATCTCCTCAAGCACACACTTCCCCACTCACTCGAACCCAGCTAGCTTGGCTTCGTTCGTGTCACCAAACCTATATCTCCCCCCGTTCCCTAGCCTACTAGCATAGCCTCAGCCTAGGCAACCGCCATTCACTCATCGGAATCCGACTCCATCCATCCATCCATGGCGGATTCCGGCGACGAAGAAGACGACCAGGTCCTAGCGAAATTCCTCGAATCAGAGATACTCCAGGTCTGATTCCTTCCTCTCAATTCCCAAATGGTTGTGGTTTCCTCATCTTGTTCTTCTTCTAATCCCTAAATTTCGTTCAGGAGGAGGAGGAGGAGGAGGAGAATTCGCCGGAGAATTCTTCCAGGGCTTCCAAGAGGCCTTGCGTCGAACAAGAAAACAGCGGCGGGATCTTCCTCAAGATCCCTCCCGAGCTCTTCCACCACATCTTCAAGTTCCTCTCTTCCGAGGTTTCCTCCCATCACCAGACGGAGTTCTGCTACAAATTCTACTTTCACTCCCCAACCAAATTCTAGGGTTTGCATGATAACTCGTGGCTTGTTGATTTCTGTGGCAGGATCTTATCGCGTGCTCGCTCGTCTGTAGGTTTATGAACTCCACAGCTGCTGATGAACGCCTATGGCGCCGCCTGTGAGATTAGGACAAAAAAAAACACTTCTTTTTTGTAGTTTAAAGTGATTTGATATTTGATCTGTAGTTAGTATTATATAGGTATTGCATGCGCTGGGGAATGGGATCTCCTACGGCAAAGCTGAGAGCATGCGCTTGGAAGCAGCTATATATTCAGGTAACTAACTCCTCCTTATTGTTATCATAGTATGCAGTATCGGCCGATACCGATATGACACGGCCGATATGGTATGGCATGTCCCGATCCGATACCAACCACTACTGGTACTAACCAATACAGATGTTGGGGATTTATTTTCCAGTCAATTCGACAGAGAAAATTGAATGAAAAAAAAACTATTTATGACAGGTAAATCAATTAGCAAGGGTGAACTATTATTTCATTCAATTCCAAACTACTAAATGAAGAAACTTATTTATCGCAGGTAAATCAATTAGCAAGGATAACTAATATTTTATTCAATTTCAAACTACTAAGAAACAAACACAAAAAATACTTAAAATTTACTATTATTTTATCAATTGCAAACTACTAAGAAACAAACACAAAAATACTTAAAATTATGCCTAAACGTACAAAATATTTGTTTTAAATTGTAAATAATTATTTACTTTCTGCTACCAAGAAGTCCGTGGATCCGATCCGAAATCGCCGATACTATCGATACCACCGATGCTGATACTCATAGGAATGGTCTGATTCCGATACCGCGAATCTTGATTGTTATCTCCATAACATTATTTTTGGAATATTGTTATCATTTTTTTATTTACTTTTCAGTTTGAATTAATTGGAACGGATTAGTATCTTGATATTTAAAGACATGCTATCGTCACTTTGTGCAACAAGAAAGTTGGCCATCTTCATTCAAGATTCTTATTGACAAGGAAAAGTATTTTGCATTGTTTTAGCTGGACATAGCATGCCCTTGCCCTTGATTTGTTTCAACACGTATCTTATAGCTTATTCTAAAACAAATTATGAGAGAAATATTGTTAGCATCATAGCTGTGAATGTACTTACTAAAACAAAGAGATTATTGTGAGTGGGGAAGTAAGAAACGAGAGTAGGATGTAAGGGTAACTGATGTTATGTATTATCTTTGTATTCCGCATATGTGATATAGTATTTGCTATCAGTTAGGTTTGCGCTTTATATTGAGTTCTACTCCTAGTTGACAGAGTCTTGACAAAAGACCAGATTACTTTAAGTTTTAATCAGTTTGGGTTAATTTCTGGTCAGACGCTAGATGTAGGTTTTGATATAAGTCTATTGAGAATGTCATATTCATTCTTAGTTTACGATATATCTGGGGATTACCTTCATGAAGTATTCTTCTACATGTGTTAAAGTTTTGCCATTTAGTAAAAAAAAAAAAAACATCTTCAACCATGCGCTTTACTTTTCATAGTCTTGGTGTTGCATAAATGTGTTATTTCATACACAATATTCTAAGTAACAACACCTCCAGGTGTCTGGAGGTAAAGCACCTTAAGGACATTTTGAGGTGTGTTAAGTGTTATATTAGAGTTATTAGTTGTTGGGCTTTAGTCCCACATTGCTTAGAGTAATAGGAGAGGAGGCTAGCCTCTCCTATATATATGTGTAGTCTCTCTTCAATAAAGAAATCATCTATTTTATTCCATTCTATATGGTATCAGAGCCATAGAAGGAAGAAAAAAAAAATTTCCACAACAAAAAAATTTCTCCCCCCCTTCGCCAACCCCCCCTGCTGCCCCCCCTTCGCCGACTCCCCCTGCTGCCCCCCCTTCGTCGACCCCCCCCAATCTAGCCCCCCTGTCCGGATCTGCTGTACAGACCCCCGGTTCCCTCTCCCTTCCCGGATCTGCTGTGCAGACACCCGGCTCTCCCACACTCCGGATCTGCGGCGCAGACACCCGGCTCTCCCACACCCCGGATCTGCTGTGCAGACACCCGGATCCCCCCACGTCCCGAATCTGCTGTGCAGACACCCGGATCACCCACGATGGCTCAAAATCCTAATATTTTCCATCAGCCACCACACACCCTCCGAACCCTAGTTTAAAAAATAAAAAAAATAAAAAGAAGAAGAAAAAAAAATTCGGTGGTCCAATGCTTTATTCCTAGCTTAAGCCGTTTGGACTTAACAAATGATTTTTCTACCCTAATCTTCACATCCAAATCTACACAGAGAATGATCGTGTTTTCTCCTGTGTCCTGACGTGTTTACTTTCTATGTGCGCGACGGTATTGACCACGTTTATAGCACATTCGTAAAGTTGGTGTGATTTTTGGGGTTGGAAAGAACTCGCGACGGTTGCTTCCATTTCAGGATGACAGATTCGAAGGCAGATAATGGTAACGGTGTCAGCAACACGACGAGCACTGGCACGACGATCTCTTCGACTCGACTTGTCGACCGTCGATTGGACGGTCCAGATGGTTACTCAACATGGCGGAAGAAAGTTGAGAAAATACTTCGTGGGATGCGGCTATCTAAACATTTGACTGACAGCCCTCCGGCGACGACTGATCCTACATTTGAACAGTGGGAGACGGATGATAGTCGACTGTTTACACAGTTGATGAACTCCATGGAACCGTCCGTCGAGGACATGGTTCAAAACACGGACACGATCAAGGAGCTATGGGAAGTCCTAGCAACGTCGTTTGATGGAAAACGCGACTTGTCTCGCATATACGACTCGGTTGTTGGCGTTTACCGAGCAACTCAAGGAGACAAGTCTCATAAGGACCACTTCCGATCCTTCAAGGTTATGGTGGATAAAATTGATCGTGTTCTTCTTCTGACGTCGGATATCAATGAAGCTCGGGCTCAACGCGAGTAGCTTCATGTTATGGCATATCTTGCATCTCTCCGTCCTGATGCGGACTCGGCTCGATCCCAGATCATTGCTGGATCTGATGTTCCATCTTTGATGGAGGCCCACTTCAGTGTTCTTCGGGCCGCAAAGGTGGTTGAGACCACTCCGGGAGATACTCCTGCTGATCGATCTGTCCTTGGTAGCGCTGCTCGTCCTGGCGTTCGTGGTGGACGTGGTGGACGACGCTGTGGTCGGACTTATGGTCGCGATGGCGGACGCGGCAATGGTGGTCGTGATGGGGGACGACTACGAACATGCTTCCACTGTGGCCAACAGGGACATTTTCAGTGGCAGTGTCCTAAAGCTCCTGTTGCCAATATTACTTCTGATGCTACTGATAATAGCGTTCGTTCGGTTCAGATGAGCGACGATTCTTACGCGGAATTTTTTGAGTTCCAGGCTCAACGTCGTGGTGAAGCATCAACGTCTGGTTCCACAGTCGGATATTCCACAGTATGCATAGTAAAACCCAAGCAGTGGGTAATTGACTCTGGTGCATCCTCACACATGACTGGTGACGCAGGTATGATACATGATTATGTACATGTCCGTCGTGCTTCTGGCATTACTGTTGCCAATGACGGTTCTCTGGCAGTCCGCGGCCGTGGAAGTGCCACTCTTTCTCTCGGACTGTCAGTTACCTCTGTTCTACTTACTCCTGGGAACCCGTTCAATTTACTTTCTATCAGTCAACTTACTCGTGAACTTCATTACTCGGTAACCTTTTTTCCTGATAATTGTGTTTTTCAGGACCTGACAACTGGGAAGACTATTGGTAAGGGGCATGTGGCTGGAGGCTTGTACCTGTTTGACGCAACTCCTTCTGTTGTTTGTGCAAGCATGAAACTTGATCCGGTCGAGTTACATTGTCGGTTAGGTCATCCGTCGTCTCCAGTTCTCCAGAAAATGTACCCATCTTTAGCTATTCCCTCTTCTTTCATTGTGAGCCATGTAGTTTAGCTAAGCATCATCGGATTTCTTGTCCGGTGAGTCCAAATAATCTTGCAACCACTCCTTTTGAGTTGGTGCATTCTGATATATGGGGATTTTGTCCGACTGAATCTGTAATGGGCTTTAAGTACTTTGTCACGTTTGTCGATGATTACTCACGTGTCATTTTTATTTATTTAATGAAAAGTTGCGCTGAATTATTTAACATCTGGTGTAACTTTCATGCCGAGATAACTACACAATTTGGTCTTCCAATCAAAACCTTTCAGAGTGACAATGGTCGTGAGTATTTATCTCGTGATCTTGATAAACATCTGGCCAGCAACGGCATCATCCACCAAACCTCTTGTGCGTACACACCACAACAAAATGGTGTAGCCGAACGCAAGAATCGTCATTTATTGGAAACAACACGTGCTCTTATGTTTCAAGCACGTACTCCCAAGAGATTTTGGTCGGATGCGGTCCTTACAGCTTGTTATCTTATTAATCGCTTGCCATCGTCAGTTCTCCATGGTAGCACTCCCTTCTCTAGGCTCTTTCCTGAAGAGAGCCGTTTCCTCTGTCTCCCCGCATCTTGGTTGCTTATGCTATGTTCGGGATATCCGACCAATCCTTTCTAAATTGGATCCTAAGGCTATACAATGTATTTTTTTTGGGTATCCTAAAGATCAGAAAGGGTATCGGTGTTTCTCTCCTGTCTTAAAGCGATATTTTTTCACTCGGAATGTTACCTTTGTTGAAACAAAATTTCCTCCGTTCCCCCAATCAACAGGTCCGGCTCCCCTGATCCATCCCGAAGAAAATTTTTTGTTGTTTCCTCCTCAAACACAACAACCCCCCGTACGGGTGCCCTCCCTTACTGAGCCAGTCTCCCAGGATGATGGTCCACATACACCGATTCAGCCATTAACGACATCAACCACAGAATCTTCCTCCTCTGGTTCCACCAGCAGCTCCGGCTCCAGTGAGTTGCCTCCATCTGTCCCTCCAGCAGCTCCACCAATTCCGCCAGCAGCTCCAGCGATTCCGCCTCCAGAACGTCCTCGTCGTGCATGTCGAGATCATCCCTTGTATGTTAACAACTACAAAGGACTTACCAGTCACACTTAGTCTCTGGTAGCTACTATTGATGGAATTCAGATTCCCAAGACCGCTGAGGAGGGTCTCCGACATCCTGGTTGGCGTGCTGCTATGCACGAGGAGATAAAGGCTCTCCAGGAGAATCATACATGGGACTTAGTCGATCTACCTCATGGTAAACAGGCAGTCGGCTGCAAATGAGTGTTCACGATTAAGGTAAAACCGGATGACACTCTTGACCGATTGAAAGCTCGTCTGGTGGCCAAAGGTTACTCTCAAACCTATGGTGAGGATTACTTCGAGACTTTTTCTCCTGTGGCCAAAAATGACGTCCGTTCGTGTCCTCATGGCCTTGGCATTCGCTATGACTGGCCTTTACTTCAACTCGATATAAATAATGCTTTTCTCCACGGGGATCTTGATGAAGAAGTATATGTGATGCAACCTCCCGGATTCGTTACAAGGGAGGGTAAGGTGTGTCGTCTAAGGAAGGCCCTCTATGGCCTGAAACAATCACCTCGTGTATGGTTTGGTAGATTTACATAGGTGGTTACTCAATTTGGAATGTGTCAGTCGAAGAAGGACCATTCAATCTTCTATCGACACACATCTGCTGGAAGAATACTTCTTGGTGTCTACGTTGATGATATTGTAATCACGGAAGATGACAGCCAGAGCATTGCAAGTCTCAAGAAGTTTCTTGGAGAACAATTTCAAACCAAGGATATGGGATCCTTGAACTATTTCTTGGGCATTGAAGTCACACGGGGTAAGCGGGACATTGTAATGTCTCAAAGAAAATATGTACTGGATATACTAATGATGCAGGCATGATGCAAGCAAAGGGAGCAAACTCACCTATGGATCCAGGGGCAAAATTACTCCCAGACGAAGGGGTCCTGATGACCAATCCAGATCAGTATCGTCGAGTGGTTGAAAAACTCAACTACTTGGCAGTCATGACGCGTCCGGATATTTCTTTTGCAGTAAGCGTCGCAAGTAGATTCATGCCTTTTCCAAGAGTTCCACACTGGCATGCAGTTCTCAGAATTTTGTGTTATCTAGTAAAGAATCCAGAGAAAGGAATTCGAATTGAGAATAATGGACACACTCGTATTGAGTGTTTTACTGATGCTGACTGGGGGACAAGTTTGACAGATAGACGGTCTACATCTGGCTACTCAGTATTTGTTGGCGGAAATCTAGTATTATGGAAAAGCAAGAAACAAAGTGTGATAGCACGCTCAAGCTCGGAAGCAGAATATCGAGCTATTGCTCATGGCACGTCATAGATATTATATATGAAGCATCTTCTACAAGAACTGGGAGAAGACGCTGGATCTCAAGTGGCAGACCTATGGTGTGATAACCAATCTGCTATTCATATTGCCACCAATCCAGTATTTCATGAACGGACGAAGCATATTGAAATTGACATTCATTTTGTTCGTGATGAATATACAAAAGGAGTGATAAAGTTTCAACATGTACGGACCGACGACCAGATAGCTGATATCTTCACAAAGCCTCTTCTGGGTCCCCGGGTTCAATTTTATGTAACAAGCTGGGCATGATTGACATCTATGCTCCAGCTTGAGGGAGGGTGTTAAGTGTTATATTAGAGTTATTAGTTGTTGGGCTTTAGTCCCACATTGCTTAGAGTAATAGGAGAGGAGACTAGCCTCTCCTATATATATGTGTAGTCTCTCTTCAATAAAGAAATCATCTATTTTATTCCATTCTACAAGGTGTTTGGCCTCAAGAGTTGTCGATGAGGCATCTTGAAGGGTACAACTCATACCTCGTGATGCGCCTTTTAGATGGGTCAAATTTTCTAGGTTAGATGTGTCTAAGTTTATAAGTACCTTACAGGAAAAGTTAAATATGTAAAAGAATCAAAGTATCGTTGCCAGCGCTTTGAAGAGGGAAAATCTTTGACTTAGGTCTTTATTGTTTCGTATGTGACCAGCTCTCGCCGAAAAAACCATATAGTGACTCTGTTGTATGTTTTAATTACAAAAAAATTGAAAATTTTGTAATTGTTATGTAGAAACTCCTACTGGTTGATTTCTTTATTTCTGTCATATGCTTTTAATTTATCAAATCATTTGAATGAGAAAAAAAATGTAAGGCTTACATTGCAAGCCGTAAAGCTTATGCCTCATTTCCACTGTCTCGCACCTTTGCCCTTTGAAACAGTGGTCATATGTTACTAACTGCCAGTCAACTTAGGACTCTCATATTATTGTTTGTTGGTACTTGGTTATAAATTATTTTTAAGAGAGTTTATATTCCTTGCACGTCATAAAACATCATATACATCACATTCAACAGAATTTTACTTATGGGAGGTTGCTATGTAATTATGTTTATTTAACCTCAACAACAGTCAGGTTGCAATGCTAATCCATATATTTTCTATGAGGGAGCTCATATAATCTCCATGCCATAAAATATCATGTGTCACGCCCCTATCTAAGAGGGATTGTAAAGTTGTCACTAGACGTGATGTCGTGCAAGTCTAAGTTGCGTTTGTATAAGACATTGACTTGATGTTATCGTACATAAAAGAAATACTATTCTTTTGAAGGGAAAAACTTTAATAAACTTGTAAATAACAAATAATTTTGGTTACAACAAATACAAAAAATTCCAAGTATAAATATTTGAGATTCTAGAGAGAGTAGCGGTGGAGATCGAATTGACGCGGGATTCATTTACTTCGTTGGCGATCCGACTATGAGTGCAAGGGCATTGAGAAGTCTTCTTCTTCGTAGATATTAACTTCATGAAGTCTACATGAGAGCAACTTTGGTATTCTTCAATTAGAGCATCTACTAAAGGTAATATGGACGTAGTAGACCTAAGAGGAGCACCTTGGAATTCTTGTGGAGGAGGACGAGGTGTACAAGGTGATAGACACAAAGTATTGAGGAATGAGTTGGGCAGAGTGTAAGCATATAGATTCTTGTTCTGCCCTTGAAGACACAAAAACCGAGACTATTTATAGCAAAAAGTATCCAAAAATAGTTATATAGTTACTGCTGAAGTATTGCGGGAAAGCACTATCCCTTGGGAAAACACTGCTCGCATGAAGCACTGTCCTAAAAGCAGTGACTTAGTGCAGAGTTGGTTAACGCACGTTCGTATGGGATTAAAGAAGATGCCCCCATGTGTAGGGCTGAGCAGATTTAGGTTTTGGAACCGAAATAGATCCGAACCGACCCGATTTAGTTTTGAAAATTTCGGGTCGGTTTCGATTCTGTCTAAAGAATATATCGGTTTTTCGGTTCGGTAGTCGGATTTGGATTTTAGTTACGGACCCGAACCGAAAACCAAAATGTATAATTACATTTTTATACATCCCCTTTATATATATATATACAAAAAAATCTAAGTCTTTCTCTCTCTTTCTCCATTCTTTACAACCGTCGCTCCGGGAAAAACCCTCCCTCGATGTGACGGCTAGGGCACACAGGCGACACCGAGTTGACAACGCTAGGTTCAGATCTGGATGGGATCTGGTGCTACGAAACATGCAGCACAGAAGTCGACCGGGCTTAAAGAAGCAACAGCTCCGGAGGAGCGAAGTGCTGACGAGGTCGGATCGGAGTTGTGGGGTCCGAGCCGATTGCAGGGGCAGCCAGATCTGCAACCGGAGTCGTGAAGAGGGAGATCTCGGGCCTCCTCAATCTCAACCTCACCAAGTCGATTTATCTCTTCTCTCTTCTCCTTGTTGTTCTTCTGTTGTTGTCCGTGTTGTCTTTGGTGGGTGATGCTGACCCTTTCCTATTGAATCTATCACTCTCTCGTGAATGCTTTAGCAAATAGTACTTGGTGTTGGTGAGGAGCCCAACTAGTATCCATTCCCAATTTCCACTTTAGTATACTTTACCATCTTTTTTCCTCTTGTTTTTTTTTTCCTTAGCTAATTGGTGCTGTTTGTTTCTATGTAAGTTTTGGTTTTATGGTTTGTTATTTATTTTTATGGAATAAGTATGTTTTGTTTTTTACTTTCTAGTGCTATATTGGTGTAAATATTGGTTTTTAACTACTCGTTGGTGTTATTCCTGCGCAAGCTCTGTTTTTTATGACACATGTGTTGCTATGCAAGCTCTCTTACTCATTTAAGAGATACGTTTGGAGGACGGGTGAAAGAATCGGCCGGATTTGCTAGGTCAGCCACCAGATCTGGAAGAGGGTTAGGGCTAGGGTTGATGTGTCCTTGTGTCAGACACTGGTTTAAGAAATTGTATTGAATTTTTGTAATTGTGTCAGACAAGAAATGAATTTTGTGGTTGGACATTGGGAAGAATATCAAACAGAAATGAGTTAGGACACAACAAAGTAGAAAGGGTTGGGTTTGGACTGAATTGGATTTGGGCTGAGAATAATGCGCTTTGAATATGAATTTTGTAATATGATTATTTGTTACTTATGTTCGAGCTCCAGCTCTTTTATGATATTCTATTTTTTTTTTACTGGTTTGATGGTACTTTTTGTAGTAAATTTTATTTTAGAAGGTCCGGCCCACTTGGGCTCATTGGATCGAACCGGCCGAAAATCGAACCGTTTTAATTTGGTTTGATTTTGTTTGGTTTTTTTTGTATACGGTTCGGTTTCGGTTTTGTAGAATTATAGGTTCAGACGGCCTGCACGAGATGCTGTCGCATAGTAGCAGTTATGCGAGGATAGAGGCACGTTCCTACTCAATCGAAGTCACGTTCTGCCATGTGGCTTCCTAATACTGCATTGCACGCACCATGAAGAACACGATCTCTGACAGCCGTTGAAGAGTCGTCTCGATCTCTGAAATATTCTCCACGTTCTTTGTGCATTAACACGTTAGGATGTCACATCATATAACCTTTCATAAAGCAATGTTCTTGCGAGGCAAAAGCTGCAAGGAGCAACTCGTGGACATCTTTTTGCACGGAGAGTCACACAACGTATTGTCAGGAGCGGGGTACTATATAATCCACTAAAAAAGTTTCGTCCTCGAAACTTAAAGAATAGAATTACCAACATCGTTGGTACCCTCGCGCTCTATCTGATAATCATATTATAAACTCTTGGCCTCCTAGGCTGCTTCTCTTGCTGATTGCCTGGAAGGTACTTGATTATAATTCTGCCCACGCCCTACATTATCATTATGGTTTGGTGTCGCAGTCTTCTTGTTCTGACAATTCTTAGCAATATGGTCCCGTTGACTGTAGTTGTAACATTCTCTGTTTGCAGAATGACACTCTTTTGTGTGATTCCGTCGACCGAAAAAGTTGCACTCCAGACCTTGGTGTTGTTCTTCTTCGGCCTTTCTTTCTCCGTCGTGATTTTTTTGTTGGATACTTGCGACTTTTGTGCACTTTTTTTAAGCACTTCGGGAGCTGAACTACTCTATTTCCAATGCTCTCTCAAAAGCTTGAGGTATGATTTGCATTCTCCGTTCACAATATCCCTCTGTATATTTTCATTCAAATCTTTTACAAATGTGAGTCTTGATTTTCTCGTATGGTATTATGGAGCCGACGAACTTACCAAGTTTAAAGAATTCTGACTCGTAATCTTCAACGAACGTTTCTTGCTAAAGTCCGACAAACTCGTCTTTTTTTTTTTCCTGACGGATGGCGAGGGAAGATATTGTTTCAAAAATGCATGCTTAAACATTTTTCAAGAAATTTTGCCGTCTTGAGTCATGTCGCAGATATTCTTCTTTTTGTCCTCCCACCAGTCGTGTGCTCTCAGACGTAGCTTGATTGCTGCGCACGCCTAGGGGTGAGCAATGGTTCGGTTCGGATCAAACCAAACCGAATATCTAAAAACCGATTTAACTGAAAACCGACTTTTCAAAAAAAAAAACCGAACCGAAAAAAATATTTCGATTTTAGGCCGGTTCGGTTTTAACCGAAGAAGTGGGTGTGTTCTTCTAACACAAAATTTTATACATAATTAACAGTAAAAAATCCTATAAAACAGATAGTGGTGTTCGGTTTTAGGCCGGTTCGGTTTTAACCGAAGAAGTGGGTGTGTTCTTCTAACACAAATTTTATACATAATTAACAGTAAAAAATCCTATAAAACAGATAGTGGTGAGAAGAAATTAATCCCAAAAAAGGTTTGGTTTTGAGACATGGGGTATCCAAAATTAATCATAGAAAAATACAAAAATAAACTATTTTCATCAAAGAGTGAAAGAAAACAAAGAAAGTTAGCATAAATTTTTACACTAATTTTGGATCCCAGAAAATAAACTAATTTTGATCAACCAATAAAATAAATTATAACATAATGTATGATTTTACCATTAAATTCGAAAAAAATGAACAAATCAAGAGGAAAAGAAATGAAGAGCGCCTGGCCTCCGCGCCTTGCTGTCCCCACCAACCCCGCCGTCGGCCTTGCCGTCCCCACCGACCCCGCCGTCGGCCTCGCCGTCCCCACCGACACCGCCGTCGGCCTCGCCGTCCCCACCAACACCGCCGTCGGCCTCGCCGTCCCCACCGACACCGCCGTCGGCCTCGTCATACCCTCGTCCTCAGTTGCATCCACCTCCTTGACGCTTCTGAGGTCCAGAAAGCTGTTGGCTGGGAGCACGAAGGAAAGGAACGACGAAGGCATCTGTCGACGAGGGCGTCGAGAGCGACTTTGTGCATCTGTCGACGAGGGTATCGACCCTACAAGATGGACAAGTATGGAAAGGGCCGCACAAGAAGCACGAAGAAGGAACGACGTGCGATTTTGTGCATCCGTCGACGAGGGCATCGACGAAACAGGTAAGGAATGTCACACATATTTTGGGCCCCACCGAAGTGGATTAGATGCTCTATAGGCATCTTTGTAAATATTTGGCAGCTAGAATCATGCGTGAAATATTACTAGGATCTAGAATAATTCTAGAGTATTCTTTGGAATAATCCCTGTGATATTCCTATTTCAGAAAGTTCTTGTAAGCCCTTTGAGACATTATAAATAAGGGAGGGAGGCTCATTGTTTCTCACCACGAAACTTGTAAGTTTTCCTTCAATATAAAAGACTTTCAAGTTCCATTCTTGCTCCACTACTCTCTCTCTTATTGTCATTCTAGCTAAGTTCATTCGAGGGAAGACTTACACGGGTCTTCGAGGAGGAAGCTTGTGCGCCGCACCGGTCGAAGTGTAGAAAAATACCAAGTCCTTGACAAGTAGCTATTTTCTTCCTTCTTTCTTTCATGTCATTTACTTACAAATAATATGGGGTTTTCTATACACACTTTTTTTCCTGCAGTACATAATAAGGATATAATCATTATATCTTGAACAAGTATAACAAGAGTTCTATATATCTAATGCAATTCTTTTTTAACTTATCTTTCTTTATTACGATATTATTGATCGTAGGGACGCAACAATTTGAACATAAGAGAAATCTTTTTTTAAGGCGTGAAGATAAAAGAGTGAAGGATCAACGTCACTCACCAAAATGAAAAGAACCAAAATGAAAAGATTCAAGAGAAAATGTGCTTATGCAACGATTACGCCTCGCCTATGCGTCCACTTGAAATTGCATCAACAATCAACATACTTCTTTCTTTTCCTTATTTCTCTCTCTCTTCAGATTTGAAATGAATGTGAAAATCGATGAAAGCGTACAATGAAACCATTCATAAAAAACGACAACGAAAATTCGTTCATCAAAATCAAGCAGCGAATAAGTTAAACAAAACAACAATGAAAATGATAGGAATACACTCTTATATAGAGTTCATTCGCCAAGTACGATTCACAGTATTTTTGGGACTCAAAGCCATCAAAGACGATCCATGAATTGGAATCAGTCTCAATTTACTAGTCCCTATCGATCGATACCGACAAGTTTTTTCCAAGACGATTTTATTCTGACCGGCTCAGTTTAGCCTCCAGTCACACAACGCACCGCCAGAAGCGGGACACTACAATAAGCAGCACATGCAAATATTTGTACTTAGAAGAGGTTGGTGCGTATGCAATTATATTTCTTTTAACCTCTTGCAAGGATGATTCATGGCTCGTAGAGGTCCAATGGGCCATGTTGAGAACTATGAGTTTCAGGTGGTTCAAGAATGCATAAAAATGAGTAAATAAAAGTTTTCAAGAACATATTAGGAGACATGTTGAGGTGATTGGCTAACAAATGGGTTGGATCTTGCCTGAACTTTTTTTTTTGATATATGGAAAACAAAATTTCTTCCAATTCTCATTTTGAGACAAGGTTTGAATGGAATGATATTCAATATTACCGAATTAGTTTTGTAGATAAATTACCTCACAATAGATACTTTTTTTAGTATAACAACATTACGATGGATGAACAGTAAGAATTTACAGATATACGCCTTTGAAAAATAGTATGTCTAAAGTGTCCCGTAAGTCAGTAAGTTTATTGACACTGTAGCATGTTGATCTTCGGCACAACAAAATCATTGTGTTGATCTTGTTTTTTGCCATAAGTTTTTCTTCTCCTCTTTTTTTAGTTTTTCTTTGTTGAATTTGTCGGGATAGAGGACCATAATTTTGATATTGGCTGGTATCATTTGGGGGCAGTATCAGTTCAGAACATGCCAAAACGATACGATATGGCCGATACATATTGTATTTGCATCTGCCGATATTGTGAACTTTTCTCTGAGAACATGATGTGGCCTCTATATACCCTCATTTTCTCTATTCCTTACCCTAGCAGGCATCTCGACGTTCACGATATTCTGAACATATGGTGTTAGTCTCTACTGTTAATAGACTGGTTAGTGGTTACTGGGTTTTAAATTTTTAATACCATCTACTAGGCATATCATCAAGGTGGACGATATTCTGAATGCGTGATGTTAGTCTCTACTGTTATAACTTGGTTAGTGCTTAGTATGTTTTAAATTTTTAATACCAACTATTAGTATTAGGCAATAAGTGACTAGTGTCTATCGATTGTTTGTCGAAGGAAATCTTTTTATGGAAATAACAAATATCATGGATTTTGGTCATAATGATAGACATATCCTTTTGGTACACCGGCTTCAATACATTTTTGATAGTATCAGATTAATGTTTGTAGGCAGTAGCAGCCACTGTCACCTGATATATCAGCTGATATAGGGTAATATCACTCTTTACAGTGATTGGTAACATGATGTATGACTGCTATAGGGTAATATCAGCCTTTTCAGTGACTGGTTTAGTCCATTATGTGAAGGTATGGTGTAGCAATTGATTCAACAAACTACACATTTTAGTTAATTTACAACAAATAACATCATTTAAAATTTACATTCACTTCTCCATTTTCCTAAGATATTATATTTAGATACTACTCCTTATCTGAGCATGTTCTTACAAAAAAAATATGTAGTACATCTTCATGTGGTAATGATCCTGGAGCGTACATAATCGGCATCAATGTAGGCAGTAATAGACAAGGAAGACGAGGATTGTACTTTATGGAGTATACCATGATCTGAGACTTTTACTCTCAAGAAAACCAGTTTCCTTTGAAAGGTCTAAGACACATTTAATGCTGAGAAGGAAGTAATGTACCTTCCAAGCAATTTAATGCCAACGAGCTCTGCAGAGGTCCCTGGTCTTTGTGTGGAAATACTATATATATGAGTTTTCACATTGGAGGCCAGTAGACTCGTTTGTAGTGATGATGTCATCTACATGAACTAGTAAATGACTATATCCAATGTCAAATGTCAAATGATGTATGGAGAGAATCGGTGAGATCAATATGTTGAACTGGTTGAACTTATCAAACCAAGCTCACAGGAGTCCTTGATGCCATAAATACGTTTACGGAAGCAACAAACAAGTTGCTCCTCTGTCACATTCATATTCTAGGTGGTTTTTGCATGTTCTTTCGTAGAAAGGTCCCTTTGACGAATGCATTCTTGATCTTAGCTAATGTAAGGGCCACTTGTAGATGACAACCAAAGAGTGCGATTTCTTGTTTAGTTGTAGGGGTGAACTCTTGAATCCATGCTTCTGCTATCAGCTGGCCTTGGTATGGTTGGTGCAGCCACAATGGTTACATAGAGAGATTTTGTGGCCACGTTTGTGACCACCACGAGCAACCGTCAAGGTGGGTGGACGTCCTAGCCCGTCCTAGAGTTAATACTAGTAGTCAGTGATTGTGTCCTTGGAGAGTAGCGAGGAGGATGGAGGGTTGAATCCAAATCCCCTGGTGGAGTAACTTAATAGATAGCAGCGAAGATGCTATTAAGAGGACTACCAGCAGAGAGGAGGCTGAAGTGGACGTTGTCGATATATGGTTGGATTAGAGAAAAGAAAAGTCCCAACTAGCGCCTCATGTTATCATTTAATGTGCAAGTCAGTCGGAGAGGTGGTTGGTTGTGAAACAAAATCCGTCTTGAAGTTGTGCGAGAAAGATGTGGAGGATGCCATCCAATGAAGACCAGGGATGTATTTGCTAAACGTTATCAAGAGAGGAGGAAGATAGCTACCGACAGGACTACAAAGGGATTAGTATCTTTTCCATGGGTAGGGAAAGGGAGAGGATATTGTTGGATGTGAATTGGGGAAAGGGGGGGGGGGGGGGGGGGGGGGGGGGGGGGGGGGGGGGGGGGCGGGGGGGGGGCTAATTAGTGTTACGTCGGAAAGAGGGGATTGGGAATTAGGATTAGGATTAGGAGAGTAGAGGGGCAGGGAAAATTCTGTTAGTAGCAAATGTTCGGTTACCACGTTGAAGGAAAAACTAAAAAAAAAGAATAATATTATGGAGGTCGAATAGGTAGATATATTAATAATGAGAAACATCATGTACATTATTAGGTATGCGACTAGAAATAGAATGCTAAGAGAAGAGGTTACATAGAGATCTTTTACATGCTCAGTACAAATTGTTCAATCTACTTTGGAACATATCATTTCTTATTTTTGCTCAACTAATTTCAATCATTCTATGACTTTAGTAGTAAAATTATATGTACTCTATGTTGCACGGACACAACACGGCACAGTGAGGACACAACACCTATTTTGGTGTGTCCTAGAGTATTTTGGAGTATCCAGGTTATGTCTGTGTATTGACACGACACTGCCACATTTTTGGAGTGTCCGTGCTTCCAAGTACGTGCTGCATTTTGTAGCTAGCCTCCAACTATTGCAGATAGCTTGGCAGGCATG
>JANAVB010003200.1:2317871-2322871 GCA_029216955.1 Iris pallida
AAGCATTCAAATTAAAGTGCATAAGCTCCCCAGTACAGGTCTACTTGGCTCAAATCTTGATACAAACTCTTTTTTCACGAGTACTGAAACCTAACTTCTTTATGAACTCACCATGCCTCGTATCACTGTGAGGCTTTGATACACCGGGTTCATGCACGAGAAGAACGACGGCTTCTTCGGCTTCACTCCGAACAGAAAGGTCCGCAGCGGTATCCTTGATTTCGTCGAGGGTGCCTGAACTGCATGGGTGGTGGTTCGTTGGACGTGACGGACAATTCGAAGCTCTGGGAGAGTAGGAAAGCGCCCTCCCGACTTCCACCTGAAGCCACTCACATGGTCCAGGCCAGTCTGAAGTTCCTTGGCAACCTTGTTGTTCTCTTGTGCATGTTGAGGACTTCCCCCTGGAACTTTGCACCTGGGTGGTAGCGAGTGAACTGCTGCACTCCGTCGCCATCAGAGTTCTCCTGCGAAGCTCTCGCGATCTCTTCTGTATGCTACAGAGTGAGGAGAACCGAGACCGCAGCTCCCCTTGCAGCAGCCGTTCTGCTCCAGCCACACTGAGCTCGGTGTTCAGCTCCCTCAGCTTCTTGTCGGTCGGGATTTGTTCTGCTTCATCGCTTCCTCTAGCGAGATGTGTCGTCTACGCTGCTGCTGTTCTTGGCTCTCTCACCTTCTCAATCTCGGCTTGAACTCCTGAACTTGGATTCGAACTTCTGGATCTGGTGGTAGGAGTGCTAAACCTCAACCAGAAGTCCAAGTTCTTCTAAGAGAGTGTCGATGTCGGCTCTGAACTTGTCTTCGATGGCGGTGGTGGATTGGTCGGAGTGGCATATTGACACCTCTTTAGCGAGCTCGTCCGAAGCTCCAAGCTCTAAATCGGTGCAAGTACGAGCTCTTCCAACTTCTGCGCGTGATGCGAAGCTGCCTTCTTCACGGAACGGGCGCGCCAAGACTCCGACGAGAACAATCTCTGCTCAGTGCTTGATCTCCTCATCTTTTACGGCGTTTGCATTCCTCAGCTCCTGAATCTGTGCATGGCTCGGAGTGGCACTCTTGGTTCTTGTCTATTTCCATGGCATCATCTTCGTTTCTTGTAGTTCGAATGATTGATGCGCACTTGAGTAGCAAGATTTCTCATTGCCGTCGAATCCATTCATCAGCAGTTGCTCCCAGTCTTTATCGCCTTCAGTACTTCTTCAATCAGACATTCTTGAGATTTGATTAGCTTCTTCTCTCCTTCCTCCTCCTGGATGGTCTTGTCTACATTTTCAATGTTGTCCAAATGGAGTTTTTGATCCTGATCATATCTTTCTGTATTAGACTTCTCCATTGGTCTCGGGGACTGCAACTTCTCTGAGAGGTCGTTGAGGCTGTGACAAACTTTTTGAGTCGAAGCCGAAGAGCCCCCTTCTCCTGGTGTACACTTCTCCAAGTTCTGGATCCTCTGCAGGTCTCCTCAGCTTGCTTCAGCCTACGTTCATGCTTTCCGAGTCCAATGTCGGGCTCGCCTTCTCTTCTTCTAGCCCCGAAGATACTTGTAGAGCTCGTCCGTCTCCGATCTCAGCCTCTCTATCTGCGCAGTCTGCGACGAGACTATGACCTCTAGGCTGATAACTTGTCTACGAGCTCGTCAATCTTCTCAGCCAGTTCGACCACCGAAGAATCGGAGCACAACTGGAGGGAGTGCTCCTTAACTTTAGGACAAATCGACTGCAACTCCATCCTCGTTCTTCAGGCTCTCGATTTCTTCCTCCACGGCACTAGAAATGCTCGCTGCATCTTATCCGCGGCCTCCTCGCTCTTTCTTCTTCTCCCTTGAGAGCATCAGCTTATGCGTTGCCTCCTTGATCCTTTGCGACTCCAGCTCGCCGCCTACCGTTCTCTTTGCTGCCGCAAGGTAAACAAGGTGTCCTCGCAAGACTAAGGGCCGTAGCTGCAATCAGGGCCCTCGCTTCGTCCTCGATCATGTTACTGGTGCCGTACTCGTCCTGCAGTCGCGTGACCTCTTCTTGCATCTCGGTCATCTGCTCGAGTCCCAGTACCTGGCTAGACCCCTCTCGTACATGCCCTTGAAAAACTCCTTCTCGGTCTGGAGAATTAGGATCCCTTTATGAAGCTTGTCTATCTCCTCTTAACATTCCGGGATTTCTTGGAAAGAAGCAACCCTGACATGGTGCATCTTCTTGGTGGCTTGCTGGGCGTCACTTGCCAGCCCCTCGGGATGATCCGTGGGAGCTCTTGGTGGCGGCTTAGGGAGCTTTGTGGAATCCGGCGGTGACATGCTCATGAATCTGTTAGAGTGATCAAGGACATTTCCTTCGGGGGCCGGTCGTCGTCCTCGTCTTCCATGGACTGGACTTGGTCGGGAAGCACCGTCGCTATGGTGTGGTTGGCTTTGTGAAGCTCTCCGGAGATGCGGTCGTAACGGTCCGCTAATGCCTTGTAGGCCTTGAAGGTCTCCTCGACCCTGCTTATTAGCTCGGGCCGCCTCTTGTAGTACATCTCTGCCTTCTTCGCGAAGGAGTCCGCATCTTCTTCTATCAGCTTCACCATGGATTTCACCTCCCTCCATCTCTGCATGCAGGTGCAGTTGGAAAAAATCCAAGAAAAATAAATGAGACAAGAAAAGATTCAAGATGTAACGGAAACAAATGTAATGAAATTAACAATTCAAGAAATTACTCACTGGTATCTGATCAAAATCATAGATAAATTTTAGCATTTAGCGCGTCTATGCAAATCATAACAATTGTTACAGGTTATGTATTTGAAAGAAACTATTAACGTACCAAGTACAAAATGACGCAAAATTCTCACACTAATCATGTAGGGATAAGAAGTTTCTACTATCCTCAATGAATCAGGAAGAATACTATTGAGAACTAATAAGGGACTTTAGTCCCACATTGAAAAATGTAGTATGAAGAGGAGCTACATCCCTATAAATAGTAGAGTAGCCAATCAATAAAACACACAACAATTATTCTCTACATGGTATCAGAGCCATAACCACAAAAAAAAAAAAAATTCCCAGCAGTTCCCTCCCCACCCCGACGCCCTGCCCCACCGGTAGTCCCCCGACACCCTGCCCCCCCCCCATCCGACGCCCTGCCCCGGCGTCCTTTTGGTATCTGTGTTCTAAACCGTGCCGTGCAACATAGTCCTTCTCATATCCATCGGGTCCCACCAATATTTCAAAAAAACTTTGGTCATCGGGACTAAATTAGGTTGCATTGGTTCACTGTAATGTAATCGCAATCGTAATGGAATTTGTAATGTAATTGAATTGTAATATAATGAAATTACAATTACATTATGGTTGAAATATGTAATCAACGATGTAATTTAATGTCAATTGCATTCATTTGGTTTACCATGTAATGTAATTGAATTTCTAATTTAATATTTTTTAAATACAATATTAAAAAAAGTAGATCAATAAAAATTTCAAAAATTTCAAAATAAAAATTTTAAAAAAAAAAATTAAAAATTAAATTAAATTAAATAATAAATAAATAAAGAAAAAAATCGTTTTGTCCTTCTGCTAAAAAAAAGATCAAAACTGACCAACACGAAAAAAAAAGACCAAAATGACAACGAACAAAACGAAAAAAAAAAACAACCAACAACGAAATCGCGATTACATTAAATCTAATTTTTTTTTTTTTCCAACCAAACATCCGAGTTAGATTGACAACGTAATGTCAATTACATTACGTTGTCCAATCCTGCAAACCAAACGGACCCTTAATGTTTCTATTCCATCACGATATACTTTAGACTTGTGTCATGACGATAAAAACGTCAAACACCAAATAGCCCACGAGGATGTAAATATTATCACAGAAAGGATTTGAATAAGAAAACATAGGAGTTAAAAGAAAAAAGGAAAGACAGAATGAATGAATAACTGACTAACCTTGGAGATCATTGTCTAGCCATTTGGACTGCTTGCTCCTGATGTTGCTTGCCCACCACCATGTGTAGGCGTTGCTAGCAGCTCTTTGCAACATCTCTCTCCTTTGAGAAAAAAATGCAACTTACAATGATCTCAGGAAAGGAAAAAATGAAGGAAGCACCTTTTGTTTTTCTTTTTTTTGTACACCTTTATTTTTCTCCTTTTTTTTTTTCTCTAGTTCTAGTTTATGTTTTATTTTTTTTGTTGGTTAAAACTGAAGTGAGAGGAACAAGAGGTCAGGTTGAGTTCCTAACTTAAGGATGCAACTAATGGAGGACCGCTCATATATTCTAACAATAAAACAAGTTGGATAGAATCTATCCAGAGAATGGTAGATTGGTATATGTTATGAATATTTTAATTTCTCTTATGTCATAGTTTTTATGTCCAAAATTACCCTATAACATATTTAAATTGGAGTTGGTTAAAATTTAAATTTTTACTTATCGGTCACATAATTGTTAGAGTTCCAATGCAATTAATTCTGCTAATCCCTAACTTAACGTTGTAATGTTCCAGACATTCTTTCTTCTTGATTATTTATATTTCCTATTTTATATTTAATTTTTCTATTTTCTATATTTTTTTGCTTAATTTTTTATGTTTATTTACATTTAATATCTATTTTAATTTAATTATTAGATTTTTAAGTTTAGTTTTAACTTCTAAATTTTAAATTTAAACTTTAAACTTTGAATTTAAATTTCAAATTTTAAATTTTAAATCTTAAATCTTAATTCTTAAGTCTTAAATCTTAAATCTTAAATCTTAAATTTTAAAATTTTATTTTATATTTTATATTATTAATTTTTAATTTATAATTTTTTACTTTTTATTTTTTATTTTGTATTTTTTATTTTAATTTTTTATATATTATTTTTAATTTTTAATTTTTAATTTTTATTTATTTTTAATTTTTAATTTTTAATTTTTAATTTTTAATTTTTAATTTTTAATTTTTAATTTTTAATTTATTGTTTTCTTTTTTGTTTTTTGTTTTTAATTTTTAATTTTTTAATTTTTTAATTTTTATTAATTTTTA